>JAOCNA010000012.1:9171513-9182035 GCA_026546675.1 Papilio helenus | reverse complement strand
GAGCAATGAGAATTAGTTTTAATTCAAAAGCATATATCAGCTGTTGCTCGCAACTTCGTCTGCGTGAAATTAAAAAATAATAAAAACATAGCCTATGTTACTCATTGATTTGTATGTAATGGAAAAGAATTTTTGACATCTGTCCAGTAGTTTTTGAGTTATTTCAATACATACAAAAACTCAAAAATACAAATCTTTCCTCTTTATAATATTAGTATAGATTAAGTCAATACTGTTAAACTATAAATATAAATAAACATTTACTTCTTAAAGAATTTCATTTCGTTTAAATATTAAGGCGCCTACACAACTGAGGCGAGAACATTCTCGTACGTGTAGACGGAGAGAAAAAAAATACAGGCGCAAGGAAACATTATACAAACCATTCAAAGTTTACGGCAGCTTGTAGCTAAATAGGGGTGGAGGAAAATGAGCGCAAGGTGGCCTTGCCAGCGTCCCTTTTCGTTCCTCCGATAACTTGAACTGTGTTCAGCGCAGCGTCTCAAATTACACGCCAACATGAAGTTCGTGTCTATTTTGTTCATAATATCAGAATCCTGACTATTCCTATTATTTAGAGCAAAAGGTGCTAAGCGTTAAAGGCTTGCTGGATGACACTCCCGAAGAATACTTGAGCCACAAAGAGAAATATGAAAATGCTATCCGCAAATCTGTATTGTTTTACAAAACTCTACAATCGTTGGATGATGAAAACATGTCTGTTGACGAAAGAACTAGGTGAGATCCTTCTTAAACAACTTGTCACATATTAAGGAATGCCGCGAAAGCGAACCTAAAAGAACCCTAATTACGTTACTAAAAATGAAAATGACGCGACAATGTAGAGTAGAGTTTTAAAGTGTAGCTCCTAAATGGTTGGCAAATTTAGTTACCTTCATATCAAATTTGGGTTCTGTTCATTCGCTTTTGTGGTAGAGTGCAATCATTATTACAACATATTTATTTTCTTAAATTGTCTCTTTCAGATCTAACTTCCGTAACTTAGTAGCATCTGCGATATTCAAAGATAACTCACCCTTCATGTTGCATACGTCCATGTTCATCCCGACAATAATGGGCCAATGTACAGACGAACAAAAGGCGTATTGGCTCAAACGGGCGAAGAATATGGAGATAATTGGCACATATGCTCAGGTGAATTTATTTATCTTTACCTTTGATTATTTTGAACTGTTCTGTAATAAATTAACATTAAAATCGGGATGAATATGTTGACATGTAATTAACTTTGTTTATTTTATAGACGGAACTGGGACATGGTACCTTCATACGTGGTCTGGAGACTCGGGCAACATATAATCCTGACACGGAGGAATTCGTTTTGCACAGTCCAGAGCTGTCCTCTTATAAATGGTGGCCTGGAGGCTGTAAGAAGATTTATTGTTATGTTATCTTAAGCATATAGAGCAAATATTAAATGTTTTTATAATTCAAGAGTCATTAGGAAATAAGTAACATCATTAATAAATATATATACTTCACAGTGGCACACACGGCGAACTATTGCGTAGTTATGGCCCGTCTCTATATAAAAGGGAAGAGCCATGGGATACAACCTTTCATGGTTCAGATCAGAGACGAAGAGACACACATGCCTTTGCCTGGAATCAAACTTGGCGAGATCGGAGCCAAGCTTGGTTTTAATACTGTTAACAATGGCTTTCTGGGCTTTGAAAACCATAGAATACCAAGAGATAGAATGCTCATGAGGAACGCACAGGTGTTAAAAGTAAGTTACCACTTTATCGATGGTTTCTATTGCGTAACACTAGCACAAACACATACATTTTATAATATTACAGGACGGTACATTCGTAGCGGGCAGTAACAGCAAACTGACGTACGGCACCATGGTGTTTGTTCGCGTTCTGATAGTGAACAACATGGCAAATATGCTTGCTAAGGCGGTTACCATAGCTGTTAGATACAGCGCTATCAGGAGGCAGTCGCAGCCTAAACCTAAGTAAGCGATATTCAGTAAATCCCGAGTTACTCAATTACTTATTTATCACAAAAAGTAAACCGTATCGAATACTATAAACCGATATCAGCCATTAATCTAGCGATATGTATCAAGTCCTATAAACAGGCTGTGCAAAACAGTCAGGTTGTAATCGTTAAATGATAAACGAAGATGTTGTTTTGTGACCATTTTAGTGAACCAGAACCACAAATCTTGGACTACGTGACTCAGCAGCACAAGCTGTTCATCGCGATCGCATCGAGCCACGCGTTCTCTATCAACGCCATGTGGCTGTGGGACATATACCACAGCGTCACCACACAACTTGCAGGCGGAAACCTTGACAATTTGCCCGAGGTAATCATAAAGCGAAGAAAAGACGACAGCTTATTAGACTATTGCACCGTATCTCTTCTGGCAATGGAGATACTCAAATTCTAATTTTTGACAACATTGGACGAAATTTTAATACTAACAAGATTTCCATACGCGAAGATTATCAGGACAGTACCGATTATTGAATTACGCGGTAGACCTAGAAAGAGATGGATGGATTGCGTGAAAGGAGACATGATCAAGAAGGGATTGACGACTGAGATGACGAATGATATAGTTATGAGAAGGGCGAAGATGTTGATGATGGGACGTAAAGTTGGGAACCCTATTTATAAGAACATGAATAAACAAACAACATTTGTTCCAGTTACATGCGTTAGCATGTTGCCTGAAGCCATTGAGTACAATAGACGCTACAGCGATGATAGAGAAGTGCCGGCTGGCGTGCGGCGGACACGGCTACATGCTGTCGGCCAACCTCGCGCAGACGTACGGGCTCGCCACCGCCGCCTATACATACGAGGGCGAGAACACAGTGCTGCTGCTGCAAGCTGCTAGGTAAACGTTAGTCATCTACCCTAACTTATCCTACTCCCGCACCGTCAGCGCGCCTGGTTTTCCTACACCAAATAACTCTATCATCCGTTATCTCAGTCATCACTCCCTTCTTGATCATGTCACCGTTTACGCAATCCATCCATCTCTTTCTAGGTTTACCTCTACCGATGTACTCATACCTAATGTTCTTCTAAAATTGCATCGTTAGCGGAGAATAGATATGCTTGAATTATGAACATGTAAACTTCTACGCAAATTGTTTTACTGACTTCGATACGGATCGAAGTTGTTATGATGGTTGTTAAACGTGATGGTTTTATGTTTCTTATTATTTGCAGATCATTAGTAAAAACCTGGGGCGCTCATGTTAAAGGTCAGGCTTTGAAAGGCACAATGGCGTATCTAGCAGGAGACCCTACAGTGAAGTCGTGGAATGGCTCCGTTGACGGAATTATACAGAGTTTTAAAGTTGTTGCTATACGGTTAGTTTATTAAAAAAAAAACCATAGATGTTTAATAATGGAGCAATTTAAATAATTACTAAATAATTTTTAGTAAAATATCGAGTGTTGTGAAGATTCTTGAGGAATACGAAAAGTCCGGTCTATCACCTGAAGACGCTTGGAATAAGGCGTCAGTTTTCCTTACTGCGGCATCAGAGGTATGTTCATCACATGCAAAATAACATATGTTATCTCTGTTCCTTTCAAAGGAGACGACGAGTTTTGTACATTTTTTTTTATATTATAAGATGGCAAACGAGCAAGCGACCACCTCAATTCGCTGAAATGGCATAGCGACTACTGCCCATAGACATCCACAATTGCAGATGCGTTGCCTACCCTTAATCGACGGAAGACACTTCCCCTTCATATTTGTCTCCTCCACCGTCAAATCCACTTTTCCTTCCCATACTTTCCTTTTATGAAAAGGGTTGAAAGGAAAAGGGACTAATTTTAGGTCTTCGGCAACACACTCATCAGAGGAAACGCGGAATTGCTTCTACTTCCACTTGTTGCACCAGACGACACTACAATGCAAAGATGTTAAAGCTCTACCACTGTTAAACTGTATATTTCAACAGTAAGAACTCACGGTATATTGTTTATGTGTTTATAGTTGATTGTTCTTGTATCAGGCGCACGGCAGAGCTATACTCCTCTCCGTGTACAAGTCTGAGATGGACAAAAGAGCTGCCGCGCTGTCTTCACCTTTGAGGGCTGTCTTACTACAATTAGTGGAGTTGTACGTCACTTATTGGGCACTTGAGAGAATTGGCGACATGTTACTGGTAAGAGATTTTACTTTACTACGTTAAAAGATAATGTTGAACAGATACTTATACGTACTTATTACTAGCTCCTAGTTGCTATTTAAAATTGGCTTTTTTTTAATAAAAGAAATCGTTCGTACGATGAAATATGCGTATAATTATACATATTTCGTATTTATTTCAAGTACTTTTACGTCCTTATTTATACGTCCTTTATCATTGATAAATTCGCGATATAAAAATCACCGTTTGCTAGTATCGTTTCCGCAATATTTTGTAGTCGTAAAGTCTAATGAGATACGTTTGTTAATTAAAACTGGTTGATTATAACATAAATTACATTAATTCGATCTAATAAATAAAAGTAATCTGGATCTACTATAGTTCATTGACACAATATTTAATGGAGATTGAATAATTTAGAATAACAGTAATAATTATATTGGTAGGAAAATTAGGTTCGTAAATCCGTAATGAAATAGGAAGCAAATATCAATTATATGCATGTAGTTTACAAGAGATAAAAGGACAAATTACACAAAGTTTTTCATAACCTCTTCAGTTTTTATTAAGTTTGTGGCAGTACATACATTTTTGTTTACGGAGGAAAGAATAAACATTGCCTTGTTTAGGAATCACAGCCAGACGCTAATGGTATTAAATTATAATTATTAAATTTCAATTTCACGTTCTCGTTCATGAACACGAAGTAAAAAATCCACACTACATTATAATTTGACATCCGTCGGTTAACAAATGAATGACTGGCGTATTGCTAGTTTTTTGTAAAACATCTACACGGCCTAATTAACATTGACCTCTGAATCAACACCTATTGTGATTGATCTCAAGCTTGCGGGCCAACAACAGTTATGTTTATAGCGGTCGCCTGCAACACATTGCAATAGCAAAAAAATATAACAAAGCGCCTTGAAAACGGCTCTGAGAATGATAAAATCTGTTGCCAGTCCGTTTAGAATGTTGCTATCATATTTCAATTCCTTATTTACCTGTATTTTTTTAAAAACTTAATTAAAATTAAAATCTGAACATAACCTAAAAGTTAAGCTTTATGAATTTCTGAACTAAAGAAGAAGCTATTCAATTAAAACATATTGTAAGACTATTAGGATGCGTTGTTAATCTAGTTATGATAAACCTTAATTTTGTTATCAGTATACACCGATCACGGAAAGAGATGTCGTCGAACTGCAGCGAAGATACATAGACCTGTTGGCGGCCATCAGACCGAATGCAGTCAGTTTGGTAGATGCCTTCGACTTTAGAGACGAGGTTCGAATACGCTATTATTATCAACTGTGATTTGCTTTGAAATAAAATTAAATGCTAGATGCAGATATGATATCGCATAATCGGATTATTAATTACGAAAAATAAGTACTTAATATGTTTAGAATTTAACTTTTTGTACTAGAATTCGACAGATTCGATTTTAAAACAAAATTTACTTGAATGGTTTATTTCAGATTTTAAACTCGACTCTGGGTGCTTACGACGGTCGTGCGTACGAGCGTCTGATGGAAGAAGCCATGAAGAGTCCGCTCAATGCTGAGCCTGTCAACCACACCTTCCACAAATATTTAAAACCTTTTATGCGTGGCAAGTTGTAATAATTTAATAAACTTTTTTTGTTTATTCTCTCCCAATTATTTTGCCACAAATTTTGTAAAGCTATGAGATTTTGTAAGAATAGATGTAAGGGTATTCAACAATAAAAGAGTTTATTACAAAAATGTATTTTTTATTTCAATTAATTTATATTCGTAACACGAACACATGGCATGATTGACAATAATTTAATTAAATTCTAATAAATGCAAGAATGTTGCAAAAACATCAAGACAAGTAAACAATTGTCATTAAGTCGTCTTGAAGTGATTGCTGCTACAAGTCGCTTGTTCACACACTCTGCGCGTTGGCGGCAGCAGACCCGTAGCCGTTGGTGTTAGCGGACGAGTTGACAACCCTGAAGGCGGTGTGCACGCCCTGCGCCCTCGCCGACGACATGGCGTGACCCGAGCCCGTCGATTGGGCGTTGGCGATTGTTTGAGATCCAGCAAAATTGGGTCCATAAGATATAACGTTGGAGCTGCTTGAACCGTTACCATTAACTGACGAGACAGTCGATCCGTATCCGTTGCTGTTTGCCGCTGAGTTAGCGTAGCCTGCACCATTTACATTAGCATTGGAGTTCACTGAGCCGTACCCAAGATGATTGACGTTAGCGGACGATTTGGCAGAACCGTGACCCGAGTTGGCAACAGTGTTCACCGAACCGTATTTATCGTTGGCAACCGAATGCGCGTATCCGGCACCGTTGACGTCAGCGGTAGACTGCACGGGTCCGTAGGGTCCTTGCGAGCTGGCTGCAGAGTTGGCGGTGCCGTAACCCTGAGTGTTAGCCACGGACTGTACGAAGCCTGCGTCGTGGACATTTGGAATCAATTGTACCATTCCGTATCCCTGGTTAGGGGAATAAGAAGGCACTGGTACAGCAGTGTTAGTAACCGTGTGTGGGATCCCATGAGCATCAGTGCTGGCAACCGAGTTTGCAGAGTTATGTCCATCGGTGGCACTAGATGTGGCACTTCCAAGTCCATGTGCATTAGCAGAAGTAGTAATAGGGCTGTGTCCGTAGCTATTGACTGAAGAAATGGGGTGCCCCGCTCCATTAGTGTTAGCGTTTGCATTGACTGATCCATGACCGATAGTTTGAGCTGATGACTGAGCAATTCCAGGTCCCGATTGACTTTGAGCATGAGCATTGGCAACATTGGATGGTGTACCATACAAGGTTCCGAATTGCCATTTAATTCCTTTTTTGCTTGTAGTCTTGGTGAAGCCAGTTCCTTGCGCTTTTTGGACATTAGCGTTCGCTGAGGATCCATGGCCCAGGGTATTAGCTGATGTAACGATAGAATTCCCTGATGCTTGCTTTACAGACGAGGAGGCAGAACCATGAGCACCGTTCACTTGGCTTTCCGACGAGGTGGTACCGAGAACGCTCTGTGTTTTCGATGTGGCTGAACTCAATCCGTTGCCTTGCGTTTGAGCGGTTGTCACAGTCGATTCGTGACCGTTGTTCACCGTCGATGTTGCCGAACCGAATCCTTGACCGTAGACGTGAGTGTTAGATGTGGCTCCGTACGTGCCGGTACCCTGGCTTTGTGCAGAGGATTGCGCCGAACCAGATCCATAGTTGGTAGCGGAGGATGTGGCGAACTCATGATTACCATGAACAGCGGCGGTGGATTGCGCTGACGTTGGTATTACGTATCCCACACCGGGTGGTGCTACGAAGTTTTGGTACGACACTACGGTAGCCGGCGGAGGAACAGGGAAATATTGTCCATTATGTGCCGAAGCGACGGCAGCAGTGTTACCGGGAAATTCGAAAGCTTCAGCTTGGGCGATAGCATTTCCTGGATATACTTCGGCATATCCCTGGCCCGGGGAAAACTGTATGTCCATGACATTTGGTAAATTTACGGCATTGATCGGAAAGTTGCGTCCTTCGCGGTATATTACACCTGTACAAAAGAATGTATAATTTTAGTTTCATTAGCAACTTAATGGTTATTTTACAAACAATAGGTGTTTGTAATATTCAAGTTATTGCCTGAAATGTTGTAGTGATGGTACTATCTTACCGTTTAAGAGGACCGGGGTAGATTGACAAAGAGCGAAGCACGTTAGGGTGACAATGAGCCTGGCCGCCATGTTGGAGCTAATACACGACAGCCGACGTCTGAATGAACTGATACAGTGAGAGCATTTCTCCGAGCTTATATACTTAAATCGAGCGTCCACCACTACATACAGAGAATTGGCCTAAAAGTCATGAACTTCACCCAGAAAAGTCGGCGATCGCTCGTAAATATTAGTGATGGGTTACGGTAGTTTTACATCTGATTTGGATGAATGCTCTCTTAATTTTTTTTAAGTATCGCTGTCGATATGAGATGTAAGTTTAGCGGCAAGTCTCGTGTGATGTGCGGGGAGTGCACTGACCCGCGACTACACTATATCGAGCAAAAAAATCTCAAACAACGAAATGTTGTCGTTTATGTCCTTGCCTTGAGTTCTTCTAAGAAAGTATAAAGTAACTGGAACTTTGCCGTGTGAATTACGTATGTAATGTAACAATAATAAAAAGGTCTAACAGTTACATAACTGTCGAATAAGCTAGTAACATTTTCCTAATCCTTGATGATTTTTTTTTAATAAAAAAGTTATGATTCATTTGTTTTAGGCTTGGCACTTTTATATTCGCAGTAGCTTGAAGAATAGAAGGGCTAATTAGATCTATATATAAACCTAACATCATATTTGAACGATTATTTTCAATCCTATCTGGTGTGTGAATTCTAGTTTATAGCGAATAATAAAATCATAATTTACGATCATCAAAACATAACGGTCAACTTTCAAAATCATTAAATGCAGTTTCTATGTCGATCGAATTTTAGCTAATTAAAATTTCCTTGTCTGAATTAATTTCTATAACAGTAAAAACTCATGTCATCTCCTTAGCAATAACTTTATTTTGTAAACTTTTTGTCTTTTCTTTATCTAACACCTTAGATAAACTTAGATTCAAATTGGCAATATCATGCATTCGTAATTTCAAAATATTCTTGTTTGGACGGATTTGAATATGAAACACTTCTACGGTTATTGAACCCAATATATACTTAAATTATATCATATGTGAGTTTGTATTGAATGTTATGCGGATGCAATGGATAAAAAAAAAGAATTAGATTAAAATATGTGGTAACCTATTAACTAGTCTCCTAAACACATAAGCTACGTTTGCTGATCCTGAAAACATAAGTAGATAACCTCAAATGTTATAATTATAGCACTACAGTTTGTCTCTAGGTAACCATTCTTTATCATTTTAAAGAGGTCTTTCGTAAAGACTGCCCTAGTTAGTTTTTAGACCAAAAATGCATGCACATATTATCTATGTCTACTATTATATTACAATGTATACTGTCGTTAAATTGGCATGTGCTCTCCGAGATCGTGTACGTCATGATTAAAAGACGCTGGTGTTTGATCTAATACAAGATTAGGGTTGTCGCAGCGACAGTAATTTAGAAAATAATAAAAATTTATTTAAACTGAAAAGTATTCACAGTTGAAACCCATGTAACTAGTACATAAATCTGTATTTCTCTCATCCTGTACAGAAAGAAGTGCATAAATTCTTGATCGACGATAAGCTTAAAAGTGTTTTTTTAATAATTTAACTAAAATTTTAATTTTAGCATTAATATAAATAACTTTTAAATGAAATTACAAATCTTTTTTTACCGTAGAAGATGAAGTAATTTTTGATTAAAATTCCATAATATTGGACATCCCTGAAACGTTTCTTTGTAAATTATAGCTGTTGATTTATTATCTGTACTATTTAGCATAGACCAACTTGATTTATTAGTACAGCATTAATTAATATTTTGATTTGATCTCACGAGCGCGAAAGTAGTAATAGTTGTATGTCATTTTTTGCGATGAAACGGAGCCTTATTAATTTTATTTAGGGCAAAAGTATGTTTCAAATACGCTGATCGATATTCTTTAAATCGCGATCTTCATTTAAATTATAGAATAGTTTGCAGTATTTGAAGGACACAATAAAAAAAAACACCTTTAGTGGAAGTAGAGATGGATGGATTGCGTGAAAGGTGACATGATTAAGAAGGGAGTGACTGAGATGACGGAAGATTAACCTGGAAGACGGAAACCTGGTGCGCCGACCCTACCAGGAGATTAGTTAAAATCGTATCGGACGGTCAAAAAATGTGTAGTTTGTTAAAAAAAAATAATTAAAGTATATCTAAAATCTGTAATACCGTCACAGTTCTATTAGTTTTTATACAAAACATCTTATTTAAGTGCTTGTATAATGACTCGTGCGAGTTTTTTTTCTAAAGGGGAAAAAACTTTATGGCTAATTTAACGCGCACTAAACTCTGTTTTATTATGTAGTGATTGTAATCTCTTTTCATACAAGATTGATATAAACTGTTGAGATGTTAGATGTTATCTGTTTATTACAATTCCAGACGCGATGTTGTCGCCCCTATGTGTCATATTAACGGTAAAATTCCTTTGATAAAAATATCAATATTGAAAAATGTCAAAATAAATGTACTTTTTTGCCTTTTTATACTTGCTTTGAATCAAGTTTGAATATAAATTACTTTTATTAATTAAATATAATATGAATCAAAAAAAAAATTTGAAAATTCAACAAAAAGAAATTTGACAGCGGTGGGATTCGAACCCACGCCCTTTCGGACTGGTGCCTAAAACCAGCGCCTTAGACCACTCGGCCA
>JAOCNA010000012.1:8887382-8897886 GCA_026546675.1 Papilio helenus | reverse complement strand
ACATTAGCCTAGCGTTAGTATACCGGGAGCCGTTTCCTGGGCATTTTATAAGACGGGAAGTCATTAATGATTCGAACTGTGTCGAAGATCTAATAACGGTGTTATGTAGTAACATTACTATTATAATGACGAGCAGGCCACTTCTCCGGAGATTGCAGTTTTACGCAACCGGTGCGTGGAAATCAATTCGTGAAGATAAGGAACAGGTGTGAAATATTGGACTAATCGTTTAGTATATTTAGTCCGTAGACTAAAACGATACAACCTAATTATTATTGTAGAAAGCGTTTACAATTCTGACGGATTTTACGATTTGTTTGCATTGAAACCAATCTTGATACAGACTAGATCTAATTAAAAAGAAGATTGGACAAGGCAGATTGTACGTTGAACTGCACAATTCCACGTTCGCAACAGCTGATTTTGTAATCCTCTTCAAAGCCTAGCCACGTGCGAGATACGAGAACATGTTTGTGCGTAGTGTTTCGGCATCGTGCGGTGTCCCACTTAAAATTTGCGTGTATTTTCATAACTGAACATTAGCCTCGTTTGAAAAATTATGTGAATTTTACCGCTGTCTTTTTGCACGGTTATTTTTGTCTCAATTGTCAGTTGTTTATGTTTTTTATAATGTTGCTACAAGTTCGGACTAAATATTTCACAGCGGCAAGTATATTAATAAATTTAAAAATGTAAAGTACGATTAAAATGAGCTTGATTATTTTTTAAGGGATTGGATAGTAAGGAAAATCAGAAATACGAGTACGTAAACAACAGTAGTCTCTATTTTGCTACATTCTATCTTTACTTTTAGACGATAATGAAAAATGCTCAAGTAAGATAAAAAAACACGGGCAAACACTGTGTTATTTGATGTGCACATAAATGTGCTTATTCAAATTGCACACAAACGTATAAGACAAATTTGTTTTTAGTTTTTAGAATGACAACGTTTTAACGATAGACTTAAAAGGTACCGAGATCCGGCATTGAGAAATTTGGTTATCTGGACACTAGTCGGATCGGATCCGCCGAATGCATGTAAACTCGTTTTGAAACGGAACTGTTACGAAATAACAACCGGCTAAAAAACGGACTGAATATCTATGATAACATTTATAGTTCTAGACCTGTGGTGCCTAAAGTAGTCCAGATGGTCTTAGGGTCCACAGCAGATCAAGCAAGGGTGTGAGATGACGATATAAAATTGGTGGTTCAAGGGTTGAAAAAGAAATAAATTCGCAGGGGTTAACCGAAAGCACTCACATTTTAAAACGAAAAAAGTTTAGAAATAGCTGTACTAGACATTGATGACATGTGTGATTTTTTTAATGTTTCATTGAGCAAACATCACTCAGAGTTAACATGCGAGAACAAATATTTTGCGCTATCTCGACACTTGGAAATCATCCTTATTTGTTTAGTGGCCGAGTGGGCGTCCGCTAATGACTTCCTCCACTTTAGGTGTGTATATCTAATCAAATAGCGATAAAAAAGCTAATCGCTGAAATAACTCACGCAGTTTGTTTAATGCTCGTTGTTTGTGTAACTACATCTAAATTGTGAAGAATGTACTACGGAAACGACTTAATCAAAAGTAAAATTGAGCAATTTACAACATTGAAACGTTATTGTTACAACAAAATTAGAATCATTTTGCTTTCAGGGACGACTGAAAACAGTTAAGTTGGAAAACAAGAATCTATTTACGTCGACCCTCATAAAGGAAGGCAGATTGATTAAATAATTTGACTTTGATTCTGACAAGGTTCATCCATATTAACATTCTCTTTGTTTTCGCAATAAAATATATAAATGATTGACACTGAAAGCCCGGAATTAGGATGTTTTAACATTCAATGTTTACATAAGGAAGTTACAGTCTGTTGTAGTGATAAACTGGTGACACAAAACAAGATAACCAGCACGAAGGTCTCTGAGGCCTCAAACTCGTAACCTATATGCGTTCGGATGCGCTGCTTTCTAGCAAATGTGACGGGTTTGTTTTTATTGCGTCTCTCTATGCTTTTCTGAGAATGTCTTGCATTGGGCACACGCGGAACCCGGTCGGCCGACTGACATGCCGCAACTAGACATCTCAGCCCTTTCCTTATACCGTATGTTGTGGTAATAGGGACTACTTACTTTCCCACGAATTCGCTTTTTATTGCGTGCATCTAGTGTTAAATAGGACAAAGTATATCTTTAGGCATTTACAATTGAAACTAGGTTTAATTAAAACCTAGATTGACGATACAGCGATACGATGACGATAAAAACAATTAACCTAAATGTTTTGCTGAAATAACACGCAATATACAAAACAATAAAAATAAACATCAAGCGATGGACGCGAAAGATTTTCTACTTGAATTTTTACTTAATTTAAATTTCTTTTTAAGGAAGTTTGAGCTAGTAATACTTCCTTTTCTAATATTTGTCGCCTTTGGCGTATTTTGAACTTCTTCGTAAAAATTAACTATAATTCCAACTTATTTTTCAATTTAATTGGAATCGCCATAACTATAGTTTTAATCGATTCGCTGTCACTAAGCGATAAATTGCAGTTAGAAAGAAAACAGCGACATAAATCAATTTGGTCCGTAAAGTTATAAATTAATTAAATTAGACATTTTCAATGGCCGTGGTACTTTCTATAGAACACGCAGGAATGGACGCAGTAACACAGTAGCCCGAATAGCGGCACAGGTAATTAATTCTCGACAGCTGTGAGTTTTCCTTTAAGCGTTTTATCGCGCGCGATTTCCTCCATTAGCTCGTAGTTATGATAACAACCGGCGACTACAGACGGCTCAGCGCGTAATAGGAAATATACTGTGCCTAGCTTTACAATGCTTTAAAGATATTTTTTCTGGAATTGGTCGATTTGTTATAAAAGGCTTGTCAAGATTTGGCACATCGGTAACAAGAGTACTCTTCTTCCAGACGTGGCAACTTAAGCACCTTACGTTGTAAGCGTTTTTGTTTTCAACGTACGTCTACATATAGAAAAGTGACATGGCATCAATCGATCAATTTTATTGACATCTTCAATTAAATAAAAACTTTAAACATGTATACTTCAATGACTCTATCCACTGTCAATGCTTTTTATGTAATGATTGTGTTGCCTTACAGGTTGTCATGAAAGCTATTCCATCAAGTTTCTATTAAATGTTATAAATAAACTTGGATACAGGTCGATAAAAAAGTCGTTAAGGTGAGCAGGCTGCTACCGTTGACATTGGAGCCAATACAACGTGTGCTTAGAGGTCCTATTTTCAGCCTCAGTGTGTTGGGAAAAGGTCGTATCAAATATCCTTAGTGAAGGTTGAATAAAAAGTAGTCAAACGGATCTGACCTAATATTTTACGTATACATCTAGATATAGTGTAATCTAATTTCTTTATGTATTCACTAGCTTTCATCCGCGACTCTGTCCGCGTAGAATTAAAAAAAAAAAACAAAAATGAGTAGCCTATGTGTTCTTCCAGACTATCCTCTACATCTATAACAAATTTCATCGAAATCCGTTCAGCCGTTTAGGCTACAAACTCAAACAAACATCCACCAATCTAAACTTTCGCATTTATAATATAAGTATGATTTATTGTTACAAAACCATATACAAAGAAGTAATAACACTAAAACAACATATAGTATACATTTTATCCAATTCATTAGTATGGATACAAAAGCGAACTCCATCTTAGAATTTTGCAACCACTTTCGCTAAAATGAAAATTTTACAATTTTAATTCATTTTCAAAATTTATTTTTATTATCTTACATGAAATACTACGAGTACTATTACTTTCATTATGATAATAAGACAATGTAATTTAACGCATCAGTGCGTTAAAACGTCTGAATTTCTACGACCCCTGCCTGATCCCGATGACCTCGAAAGTGTTTTGTATATTCATGAGAAAGTTTGAGTGATCAATAACACTGCCCTTAGAGGGCATGTCCAGCAAGGTTATTGGAAATACTATGAAAGATTTTTGAACTAACAATGATACCGTAAAGCGTATTAATTTCAACTATTCTAAGTATTGTGATTTTGAGTACATATATATTTTCAGATATTCAGCATAACACATTGCCATATTTTTCTGTCAAAGAAATTTTCGTATTATCAAAATGTATTTAAAAATCCATTAAATACACTAATTAAATGTGTTTGTGTAAAAGGGTTTTATGTTAATAAGAAATCGTGGGCAGTTAATTAGAGCGTGAGGATTATCGTCTCGATATGACGTCATTTATTGTGAAATTAATTTCGTCATTGTAAGAAAGAAGGCGTAAAGAATTACAGCTCTTACGTATTACGGTGTATTACGTGAAATTTAAATCGCCTTTGTTGTGGACCTTCAATAATTATAACCGCAGCTATCGTTTCGGATGGTTGATTTGAAAAAAAAAAAACTTTTATCTTAATTGGCGATCTTGCGGGAAAATCGTAATTATATAACAGACAATTTATGTTGTAAACACGTCATTTTCTTTTATTTATATTTATGCACGCATGAAAACAATTTGCAAAAGTACTAATAGTTACCATACTCTACTATAGGCTATATTCAATTATCTCGTCCCAATACGTAAGACAAACAAAAATGTCGATAAAGAGTAGTACAGAGTATAATTGATATAAATTGTTTACAAAATCAATTAGTAAACAAACTTGTCGAGTATGTCCATGCAAGGACGTCCTGCGACTTTTATAGTTATCAGATCGTATTTAATGACAAACATTTCTTATTTATTCTAACATCATACATTCGCCTAAATAAACAAACACACTAAGCAGTGGCGCCAGAACGTGCTAATGAATTGTTTAATTAGACAACGCCGGTTTAGTTAATATTTTGTATAATTAACCTTCGCAATGTTATTGCGACACCGTTTTTAGTTGTTATTCTACACTTTAAATAGCTAGTAGGTTATTTAGTATGTAAATTAATTTAAGCATATTTATTCATTGTAATGTTTAATTAGCCCTCTATGATAGGATTAGATTTCTAAACTGTCACAATTTAATTGATCGTCTCTTGAAGTACAAGTGTGCAAAAGCTCAAGTTCCGTGATAATTAGTTAGCATACAAATGTGTGAAGGCGATGCGAGTGTATTTTCACAGTTGGATATTTAAGTGCGCCGGGTATCGTAAACACAGCTTGCAATGCGGTCGTATATTCTATATTAATGTACTTCGTCCTTGTACGGAGAGTCTTCCCTCGGTGGGGACTCGATTACTGTATTGACTTTACATTAACTAAACTGTATTTTCCTAACATTGTTATATTTTGTTGACAATTTTCGTAAACCGAAACAATTTTCCTGTATATATACTTTGCATAAAACGACAAAATCACTAATATTTCACGTTTGAACATTCAGAAGTTTATTGTGAATTGTATTTATTCTGTCGAACTCTACAGCACCTTGTGGTAACTTTGCCAGTGGGTGCGACATGAGATCGCTACGGATGTAGGAAAGCGCACGCAACTCTTAACATCCCGCCTATACTAAAGTTTCCATTTTATTCATCGTCTCGGTCGAAGTAGCGTGCCGCCATAGAGTTTGTATGGCACTATACAAATTTGAACGTTCCGCTAGTTGTAAAGTTGTAAAGTGCGGTACTCACCATAGCTTGCTCGATCTTGTTGTCGATCGCCACGGCGCTGGTGCCCGACGCGCTGCGAACAATAATATTACTATTAGCGATACATAAACTAGATGACTGTATATACGTAGTTTACATTAGGTACACAACAAAATACGTTACACACTACAAATATTGTACTTGGAAAACGAAAAATAGAATTTAATATATTGTACATGTAATAAAAACAAGACACCTTGGTAAAAAGATTGACATAAAGGTCAGTTAACAAATGTCTTAAATGATTTAAGCTATTATAGTTTTTAATTACATTTTAATTAAATAACTGTACCTTTGTAACATAATTAAATATAAATTATATAATTAATGGATGCCAAAAATAGGTAATTAAGTTTTCTAATCATAGATATATCGTAGTATTTTTTAAAAGTACAAATACCAAAATGTTGGTATCGTTTTGAGGCTTGCATCTTATCTGAAAATGCGTCATCATTATTTAAAATGCGTCAATAACATTATTGCCACCAAGGTTATATCCACGTCCGGATCGAAACAAAAATTCGCATTTCTCACACAATTAGTTTCACGGTAAATCGATTAAGCGCTGAACGAACTTAATTTCGTATTGATACATGGAGTATTGACTATTGAGTGCTTTGGTATTTCTATTCAAAACTTCATAAGAATGCGTGTATAATTGGCCTTATCAAATGCATTCACTTCATACTGCGCCTTAGTTAATCGTTGAAAGAATACGTACTAGGATATTTTGTAACGAAAGCGATTTGCATCAAAACACCATGTTAATAATTGCTCAAGTATCCGATGTTGGCCGTGTATTTAATGTTTTAATAATTGTATTGATTGCCAATATGTTTTTAATACTTTGTTGATGGTAATTTACACACACAACACAATTTAAGTAGTTGTGGATGACAAAAGTACATGACAAAAGTATCGTTATTAACTAACACTTACAAAGGTAAATATTTCCATTGTTGAGCAATAGAGCTAAATAATGTGTCGCGGAAAGCGATCAAATAAAAAACAACGAGCGTTTTAGCTGCAAATAAGTCACGAATGCACGTTTTCATTGTGTTTCGCCACGTGCGGCCATAGACCGATACAGTCTACTTAGCGTCAGGCCGAGATGCAATTATCGCGGACTATTGCCGGACTTATCCATTATGATACAATCTTGTCCGTAATCATCCGGTAGCCAGTATGTGGCACGACGTACGGCTGCGTACTTGACTTTCTCCGGCCTCGGATTCCGTGTCGCGTCAATGAGGTGAGCAGAGCGTCGTGAGTTGTGAGTCGGGACCGTTGTCGCGGATCGGCTTCGTCCAGTCCGTTTAACAGTAGTAGAGCCCGCTTTAACATCTACGCACGAATGGGCCTGCTCGCCCCGTGCAATACCACGACCACACAGAAGACAGGCGTGAAGTGGGAGCAATTCTGCGTACAGTCTGATGAGTGTGGTGCCGGAGGCTTGATTATAGTCCCTTTTCCTTTCCATCCTTTTCTAAGAGTAAAGGATGAGAAGGAAAAGTGGACTTGACGGCGGAGGAGACGCATAGGATTGGGAGGTATCCTGATTATGTGCGTCTCCTAAGCCGTCGATTGAGGGTAGACAACGCATCTGAAATTGCGAATGTCTATGGGCAGCGGTCGCTTTGCTTTTGGCATATTCAGGTGGCCGCTTGATCGTTGGCCACCTTATAATATAAAAAAGTCTCTTACTGCACTCTTATATATTAAATAACGGCCATTGAACATTTGGCCATATGGCCGCGTCTATAGGGGACAATAATCAACGGCCAATTCAGAATCCTTATGTAAACGCTGCAACGTAATGAAGCCGATCAAACGTTCATGTGAATTAGAGTTTTCTGCATCAAACATCGAAATCTATAGTGACAATAACAGATAAGAAGCAACTTTCACTACAAGTACAACATGTTTCATTTGAATGGTTACGTAAGTTAAATAGTTGACACAAAATTAAGACCGGGAGTAACGAATTTGGACAATCTTACTTTGATCAATTGGATAACATTATTATATAGCTGCAATCTGAGATTTTACTGACTATTCCTTAATCTGCAGACATGGCATTAGATCTTTAAAATGATATTTATTATTAAATGAGATATATGTTGATTCAATTCTTATAGAATTCTATTATCTTCGATCCTGAACGAAATTGTACTAAATTGCAATTTCTATCATAACTTTCTTTTAATGTTTTTAAAGCATTAATAGCTTTATTAGAACGCAATATTTTTTAATCGATTAACTGAATTAGCAAAATATATTACCAACACAATAATTGAATAACACCCATTCCGCCACTGTGTTGAAATCGAAAACTCACAAATTAAAATCCTTTCAAATTCAACAGCCGTTACGAAATTATACAAGCTATAAAAACTTGACTGGCGTGCCTTTCAAGACCAATACGTGAGAGACGATTTGTTGCCAAATTTACCTCTGAACAGATTCACTATGCCACTCACAATGAACCTAACAACGTCGTATCACACAAACCAAGCAAGTCCTTAGAATACAAATTCCATTCTTTAGAGAAACGAATTAGTGTTTATACATTGCTTTTACTAGATTCCCCGATCGTTGACACTTGTAAAACAATACAGCCTTAGCGAGGAGCAAATAGTGCGTTGTAGGTGGTATTCTATAAATATGAGATGCGGGCAAACAAAGGCAAGATAAGGGTTTTGTCACCACGCACGTGCGTACTTCACAACAACGCTTTCTATGAAGTACTTTGAACGGTATTCATCTGAACAAAGAACTGCGATTATGGATGTCTGCTGAAAAGTTCAGAGAACTTAATTTCCTTTTAAGGGTTTAACATCGACTGATGTCATGTTGTCGAAGAGTTGCTCACTCTAAAGAAAACAAAATACGAAGATAGGATGCTGATTGTTTTAGAAGGTGTATTAGTACAAATGGTAGCAATTTTTTCAGTTAGTTTACTAGTCCAAAGAATGCACACATAGCACACTAAAACCATTGTCCATTAGGTACTAATTAATTTAATGACTCATACAATTGTTGTTTCTAAAGGTTTGTACGTAGCACGTACACAAAGGTCACGATATAAATCCGTCTCATGAAAATTTAATAGCTACATTACTCATTGTAATTGTAACCACTTATTGTTATACATTACTTGTATACGCACAACCAAATCAACGCTTAGGACAGTAACATTATTCAGCATAAAATGCAATCGTTTACGCTAAAACGATTGAGCAACGATAAAAGAACCATTAGTGTTTATGAAGTGATCCTCATTATTGCGAAATATTCAATTACATTCGACATTGTTGCTGTCGTGTTGGAGGACGTACGATTGAATACACATTAATATGTTAAGCGATAAATAACGCTATCGCTGGTGTGCAATAAAGCCGTATACAGTTTGTTATCTCGAAGCGAACGGGCAGTGAGAACAGCCAAGGTCGTTTTAGGGAAATCGACGGCGATCGTTGTCGACATGGCCACCGTGTTCATATTTTAAGTCGATGCCTTCACTTGGCATGTTAACGTGCAGAATAAACTATTACGCAAACACTACTTATGTTAACGCAAGGAACACACTAGAAACGAAGCTAAGTACCACGCTATGAAATGTTGCGGTTCTTTATTACAGAAAATCACGTGAAGCAAATAAAGTACGAGCATGATTTTAACAGCTGATTCAGAATCGTATATTGATTGCGACGCTACGACTAAACCAAATTGACACAAAGGACACAAATGGTGGAACATAGAACACTTATAAAGGATTGGATTCGGTGTGTACTGGTCACGCGAAACGGTCACGCGACATTGCTTTCCCTAAACTTTCGAAGAATCAGTTATGAATGGTTTTATTAAAAGCTTATGGAATGATCGCCGATATCTGATAGTGTTACATTAATTTTCCAAGAAACGCAGTCACATTCAGATCGATACTTTTTGCATATGAGGACAAACAGGTATGGCAACTTTTTGGTAGAAAGTAGTTACCATCCGGCTTCATCAAAAATCATTCACTTGAATTTAAATATTACAAATTCTAGCGTGATGTAACGCAAATTGTAAAAAGGTAGAGATTCCAAAACATCTGTTAAAATATTCTTTTACTTGAGGTGCCAAAATTTAACAACAAGCAATGTCGTAATTGATAGAAGATCAATGTCGCAGCGGGCGGAGCTTTTCGAGGTCAACACTCTCGAGGTAGACATATAGAATGTATGAATATAGAAGATTTAGTGCTTAGTGCAGCGGATCGATACAGCAGCAGTCAGGCGATAGAGACGCCTAGGTTCTATAGGCGGCGCTGACGTCAGCCAATGGCAACCGTTCGTCTGGCTGCAGTGGTACACGTTGCCGACAAACCTTCACCGACTTACCGGTTCGGTAATTAGTTAAACTTTTATGAGAGCCTTCAAAGTATATCACTTCGTTAAAAAAAGAAAAACGAAACAGTTTCTGTACAAAACAAAAAATCGAAATTGCGCCGTGGCGTAACCAAAAAATGTATAAATGAGGAAAACATGTACTTACACCGGATAAAAGTAATCGATGTACTTGACAACGACTTCTCTGAGCAAATCCTGTTTGTTCATGATGGACGAGTAGGGCCCGTTTATGAGTTTGGTTTGCATGGTGGCAGGTGGGCCTTGCGGCTGCACGAGTCGGGACCGTCGGGTCCCGGGCGTCGGGTTCAGCG
Source organism: Papilio helenus (assembly GCA_026546675.1). NCBI lineage: Eukaryota > Metazoa > Arthropoda > Insecta > Lepidoptera > Papilionidae > Papilio > Papilio helenus. The sequence continues at coordinate 8,887,515 of JAOCNA010000012.1, read as the reverse complement.
GGGCCGTTTTGATGTTTTGTGTCCGTGAGCGTTGTGCGTGTCGGAGGTAGAGTCGTGGGAATTGGTTTGCGTGGCGGCGCGCGGGCGGCCGGGGCGACGCGTTGCGGCGGACTGGGCCCGGGCCCGGCCGGGG
>JAOCNA010000012.1:8875627-8887029 GCA_026546675.1 Papilio helenus | reverse complement strand
AAATCTCCATAAAAACATAGAAAAACATTTTAAGGGAAACAACTTTGAACCCACACATATACTATACTAATATTATAAAGACGAAAGATTTGTATTTTTGTACTTTTGTGTGTATTGAAATAACTCAAAATCTACTGGGCTAATTTTAATTCTTCCATCGTTAGAAAGGTAATTTATCTGTGGGTAACATAGCTTTTTTATTATTTTTTTAATTTACGAGGAGTCGCGAGCAACAGCTAGTGATAAATATAAGAGACAAATATAATCCATTGCTTTGAACTAATGTAGTGAATTCGCCAAACCAAATTGATGAAAAATGATCACCTAGAGAATAAATTAAATTACATTCTACTTCGTTATTATTAAATTCGAGTTATCATATATTTTAGGTAAATATACGTATAATAGATTCATACCGTTTACATAATTAAATCAGTACAGTACCTCGGAGGGACGTAAGACGATCGAAGCGAAAGCCCTTCGGCTACTAGTGCGCTACCTCATAGATATAATTATTGTTATCTCTACCTTTGTTACGCTTCTATGATTTTATTTTTAATTCTATAGCTCAAAGCTATGTGCACACGAATATTAAAACAGCGATAAAAATACATATTGAATTAAAACAACAACAGTTCTCAATCCTGAAACCCAGGTCAGTATGCAGAGATTATGAAGCATCTCCCTTTTTTGGTACATTTTCCCTATCTAGTTTTGTATTATTAGGTCAGTGTTAGTCTTACCTAGCATTCCCGCCCAACCGTGGTGACCATTTTCTTTTAGACGAACTAGAATCAATAAAAAAAAAGTTTCTTCATCATCAGCTCACTATACGTCAACCACCGAGGGACTCGGAGCCTACCCTAATAAGAGGTGACTAGGCACACACTGGTCCAATGTGGGTTGGTTGATTTCACACATATCTTTGAATTTCTTCGCTGATATGTACAGGTTGCAGCACGATGTTTTCCTTCACCGTAAGAACGTCGGGTTAATTATGTACATATGAAATTTGTAAAATACGAAAATGACATTGGTACACGGCGGGATTCGAACTCAAGACCTGTAGATTACAAGTGCCAAACAAACCCCAAGGTCAAACCCCTGAGCCACCGACACTCTACATACAAAAAAAGTTTAAATTCGATCAATTACTTTTGAATTTATAATACTGTCATGTACGTTGTCACCCATATATAATTATACTGTCATAAAAAACTACCTCGGCTTTCAAACATCAAACTTTATTTATTTACCTTCAACTATAATTAAATCATAAATCGGCATTATAAAATAATACATATTTTGTGCGTACTGTCCTCGATCGCACGATCAAAAGGAATTTAATATAAAAACCACCCTGGGTTTTAATTTTCTTTATGTAAATAAGTGAGAAGTAAATAGCGGAGTCGCAATAAATACTAACGAGAAAAAGAGTGTCAAAATGATATTTATAACTTTTTCATAACCAGCCGGTATTTTTGCAAGTTGACAAAACATGTTGGCATCTCACAAAACCCACGTATTACGAAAGCAATTACATGCGACCATTGGTTAATATTATGATAAAAGTAGAGATAATTTCGTAACGAACGCGTGTTCAAAAACAATTCGGCGTGCATAAATTTAGTTTCCGCGGTCGTTGTGTCCACGGTGTCCACCTGTGTTGGCGTCAGTGTCGATGCCAGCCGTTGACTTTTGGGACTGGACCTGACAAATGCGCACATTCCTCTCTGTCAAATAAAAACAAAAAGTTCTTAACTTGTTTAATTGCTTATGTGACCGTTTTGCGTAAGTATGTGAATTTTTCAGTCGGTATGCGTTCATAAAGACATTTAAACTACGTATCTGAGTGTCAGCAGGGTTAACTTACCATCCATTAATAGTGGCAGCATCTATTTAGTACAACGGCGAGTTTTTGCCAAGTCCATTTCTTTATACTCAAAGGCGCCGGCTCTCGACACTCACGTTGTGTCAGCACGCGCCGGAACGGTGTTTGTGGTTAAATTATATAAATTGTAATAACCTTGACGCTTTAAATACGGATTAGTATGCCGACGTTGTGTAGGACGTTTTGTGTTTTGATGTTACAACTATAACGATTATATCAATAAAACATTGAGTATTTGTACTCGGGAAGACTCGACGTGTATAATTTTTTTACAACGTCTTTAACGATTATGATTTTAACATAAAACTGGCGTTAAACATGAGTTCTAACGCTATAATTAACCATAATAAAATATTAAGCACTCTTTGCAAAACTGAGAAAACAATTAGATCTTTGAGACTGGTAAACTCTGAATAATCCGCTATTGAACATAAGTTAAGCCATAAAGCCCTTTTCATACGTAGGTGTTTGTATTTGATTCCAATTACGAGTATTACCGGATTAAAAGATTGATTTTGTAAAACAATTGGTCGTTAAACCGTAATAGCAAAAGGGTAAAGAAAAACATTGATGGTGTAATAATTATAAAGTGGCGAGATGATCACGTAACGTTTGTTACGTTAATGTGTTGTTGCAAATGCTAATGGTTGTGTTTTATGACACTCCGAGTAGCGGCAGACTTTGTACATTTCCACAGCAATGACATCATGTCTGCATAAACTAAAGTTATTAGTGCTGCATGTGTTGCGACAATTATGCATTCAAGGTCCGATATCAAAGGTCGCAATGTATTTCTAGAAATAAAGGAAATAATTTAATATTTAATTTCATATAAGACCTTTACAGCTTCAAATGTATATTGTGTGTACATAAAGCTTATTTTATAATGTATCAAAAGGTCTATAAAAAATAGGCTAATATTTTCCAGAGTTAAAATCAGTCACACTGTTCCGGAGATTACACGGAACAAACGCTGCCTGCCTTTCAGAAACAAATATTTCGAAAACTGATTTATTTTATCATATGTTTACATTATAAACGTTATATTATTAAGTTATTTTTGGAGACTGAGTATTAAAATATTTTATTTGTGTCCATATAGATGGACATACCAATGCACAAAATGATGTGCATACGTAACATACGGAACAAGGAGTTTAATTTGGCAAAAGAATGCGTCGACTCATCTTCTACCTCCATTCATATATCGGATACAATGTTAGCATCATTAAAATAAAGTATTAATATTATAAGAAAGGTTAAATTCAATTTAACAATGATTCAACATTCAAATAATCAGAATTCACCTTCGTGCACCTTTCTACTAGAAACACGTTTTCATTCGAGTAGCTTTTGCTATTACAAAAAAACATACAAAACATTATTACATTCTTCTATAAACGAGAAACCAAAGACCAACTTATCACGATTTGGTAAACATAATCAGGTTCCGAAATAAAAACGTAAAACTATAATTTTCATTGAATTAAAAAGGTAATTAACAGTGAGAAAAATGTTTTGAGATACTAAGAAGTAGAAAAACCAAGATAAGTACACTTAACAAGTCCATTTTCAATTACACATTACACAATCGATCCCTACCTTACACACCGTAATCTTCATTAATGAACTATGACGACATACTTGATTGTAATGCCGACAATTATAGACGAAAAAGGTATTATCTGGTTTTTGCCACACAAGCGTATAATTATAAAGCTGTTATCTTGTATAAAAACGATAATGACCGGAATTAGTACTAATGGAAGAATTAAAAATAAACACTATGTTATGACATCATCTTAATGACACACGACCATGATAAGGTAATAATGCTTGATGTACACGTGTGTAGCATCACGTAAACACAAACAAAGGTGTAATTTAAAAAAGTACTAAACACTACTTATTGTTGTTCTCACGTAGTAAGCGAGCAATAAATTTTGTAACGGTCTAGATGAAACAATCCTTTGGGAATCACTTTTACTGTGTATTCATATTTAATCGTTCTTGTGAACACAAGGTTAGTTTTTATTGTTAGTATTTAGAAGTTGTAGTTATTGTTGAGATGTAGTTGCTATTAGTGCACATAAAGGTAATTACATACTATCAGATATTACTGCATAGTCAAACTGTACAGTTGAAATTGGTCAGTTTACAGCTAAATTTTACTTACACACGACTACATTTTAACTGTACTGTGTGACTGCAGTTAAAACCTACCTTGTGTTACATACTATCTAATTACCCATCGTCTAAATACATTTTTCGCTACAGTTGATTAGATTCAGAACTCAACGCATGTTGGATAACCAAATAATTTTTTCTACAACTTTCACTAGGTTTGTAGACAAATAGCATTATCCAGTATATTTGGAATAATAGTTAAAACAGATTATATATGGGATCTTGATGATCGTGAATAAATAAATCGTATGACGTATAAAGTGTCCGTCATTCCTGTATTGCATTGCTATCGCCAATCTTGTTTCGAAGTATGTAGATTCTTTGGCAATGGATAACAGAAAGTAGTCAATTACAGCGACCTATGTTTAGAATAAAACCTATGTGGAATGCTGATAATGGACGCAAGCTTTTTGCTTATAAAAGGGCAGTACGCTAGAAGCAATATAGTATGTTGTATCTTTTTTAGTTAAGCTGTCAAAGGGAAGTTAACCTTTCAGTTAATTATAATTATAGGTACATTGCCCTAGAACTAAATAATGTATGTATTGAAGCTTATTTGTTCCACAGTATTCCACAGTTGTTTTTCGTATTGTGCATAAATACGAAAAACAGATACTACAATAGGTATTAATATATGTGTCAGTGCAGTCGAATTCTATGATCAGATCAGTTTTGTATAACTGTGCGTCATTGGCGACAAATCAGTCTGGGAAAGAACAGACTTCCTCTTCATTTTATTACAGTCTAGACCAGCAATGAATAATATGAAAACCTCTCGTTGCATTCAAAAACTTAAAGAGCCGTCTCAAGTGACAAGTTCCTGGCCACATTATTGCCTCAACGAGCTGAAGTTGGACAAATTGAAATTTCCGTTAGTTTCACATCGGACAGTGGTAACATGATACAGATTACGCTGCACTTGTATAGGTGAGGGAATAATATAACGACTGTAATACAACATGAAAAGGTTACAATTAGAAGTATATATCAATTACCTTAAAAGTCTACTTGTTTTGTGATTTCAGGTAAGGAATGAAACTAAACATGCTTCATTTCACGATACGATCTCAAGACGTCCAATCTATAAGTCTCGTTTCCATAACAACTGAGTTAAAAACAAAATGTAAGCATCAGAATATTTCATATAACAAATAGATATAAAAAAAATCACGGACCTGAAGTTGTGAAACCTTTCAAGACAATAAAATTGATTGTGATTCACATATCAGAGTATGATAACGAATATTTGTGATAACAATTAGATAAAGTTCTTAAGATAGCATACAATTGTTCCCATGACACCTTCGGATTTATTGTTATCAAAATACAGAAAAGGATTCACGCGGAAAATGATAATGAAAAGCATGGGACTTACGAGCACCACGTGTTCCTGCGCGCGAATGTTGATCTGGGCGTGTCGACCGGGGTTGACTTTGGAGCTGTGTCCTGGGGTAAATTAAGCTTGAAGCCAGCTATTGATTTGCGTCTCTTGGCGGCAAGGGCGCGTGCCGCAAGATCCGAGTCGTGTACGTTGTCAGGCGGGGACGAGGCGTGCGAGCAGGTCCGTATGTGCGCCTGCGCCGTGGCCACCTGCAGCAGCTTGCTAGAGAGGCTGCGCCGGCCCAGGGCCTCGCACGTCGCGCATCGACCGTCCTCCATGAGGGTGCAGTGCGTCCGAGCCGGCCACGACGCGGCCACTGCGCGTCTATTGTTCCCAGCGGTTGGACCGACTCTAACTGATGTCATCCGACGAGCGACACGCGCGTCGCCGGTCGTGCACGCGACTCGTAAAATTTAAGACTGCGTTTCGTCCGACCGTGAAATCGATCGATACACGAACGAAATAGGCTTAACGTGATAATGGGACCGCGATAAGACGTACACGCGAATAAGTGTGTTGACCTAGAACGTAGACTAGGCACGGCTTCAGGGCGGCGTCGGGGAGCCGCGGCCGTGCGCGGGCGACTGCCCTCACCACTACAAAGCACCCCCGCCGGCCGGCGGCCGTCGTAATCCGAACACGGGCGAGCATATCGATGTTTGCGGTGAGCACGTCGGTGCGGCATCGTGTGACTTGCGGTGTCGCCGCTGCGTCACGCGGCACGCCAACGAACCGACATCGACATGCCACTAGAAATAATCCAGCTGCTCATTAGAAGCGATTACATGGTTTCATACCGTAAAGAAGCGTCAAAGGTTCATATGTACATCATTAACGACGATAACTAACTACCCACGGTTATAGCACCTCTGTTTGGCGTATTGCATTGAGCCAACATTTGTAACTAGGTTGTTTATAGCATTAAATAAAAACCTGGGTGCGAAGACATCTGGAATTGGAAACTGGTAAAAATTACAAATTACATGCCCTTGGAGCCGAAACGATTTCATAATGACACTCAATCATTAATAGACACATAGGAACATCCAAAACGACGTCGTTTATGCCAAAAGAGTTGAAGACGGTCTGTCATGTGTCACCGCAAATAACGTGATATGCTGGCGTAGCGTCAACTCCGTCACCCTCTGACACGCCCTAAAGTACTTCCGCCAAACTGACCGTGGTGTAAATGTAAACACTTGTATTTTTAGAGGATAGCGTTGCCATAAAGTAGAGCTCCTAGCGGATTCAGTCCACATGGCTACTAGGAATTCTTGTGGATTTCTCCTCAACACTCTAAACTTTTGTGTATAGTTAGATGTAGTTTCGTAGAAAAAACAATTTTCGTTAACAAAGGAGAGAATGGAACGTATCGGATATCTATGTACAAATGTATTTTAAGCGTAATTTATACGTTACTGTAAATAAATCTCGGTACTTCATTACATTCGTAAAGCTTCTTCAGTTTCGAATTCCAAATTAAATCATTCTGGACTTGTTGTTGAGGATTCTGCTAAATATAGCACTCTATTTCAGACTTTGCTCAGTACAAATTGACACACCTTTTCATTATCAAGACGTTAATGCGACGGCCTTGAATTTTGGTATCAAAATTAAACAAAGTAATTGTTTTAAGTGTTCAATTGTATTCAAATAAAGGTGCATTTATTTCAACACTTACACAAAAAACATGATTCACGAAAGATTTTTACCTCCACTGTAATAAACAAGTCAAGTAGTAATATTTTAAACATTCATTTTCAACATAGAACGTATGTAATATATTATTATTATTATTAAATTTACAACGTAATATATACATAAAAGTATAGCTATACTAATATTATAAAGAGAAAAGATTTGTATTTTTGGATTTATGTATGTATTTGATTCACGATATAACTACTGGGCCAATTTTAAATATTCTTTCACCATTAGAAAGGTAAGTTATCTGTGAGTAACAGAGGTTATATCATGTTTTTTATTATTATTAATATATTGTGAGCACGGAAAAACCGTTGTTGCTTTAAGATAATGTTTACAAACAATAAGTAGTATAGAGGAAACCATTCCTAATTACTAACCTGTCGAGAACTATACTCATGTGCCTATGGAGGTTCGCTTTAAGATCCCGCCGTGTGTACTGCGGCTGCGCGGGGGGCGGCGCTGTCGGCGCGGGCGGCGCCCCCCCGAGCGGTGCTCGTTTGCCTATGAGCACCTTCAACTCGGCCATCAGCTTTTGCACCATACGGACACGGCCTTCCGCTACCGCACGACTTATACAAGTGATGAAGTGCCCTCAGTCAACTACCGCCTTGCCAAAAGCCATCGGCCTGTGCGTTGCATCGATTTTTGACGTCACTGCTCCACGTGATTGTTGCTCAATTATCGATATCAATACGGGCGTCTTCACGACGCGCCAGCGGGCTCAACACTGTCCGTTCGCTACCGACGCTTTGACCTCGCCTCTTTTTATAAGCGCGCGATGAGCGCGCAAGGTACTGGTACGTGAGACTAAATAAATTTTGCTGATATATTTAGGCGGGAATGCCACTCCCGCGTGGCGCTCGCGCTCCTATAGCAAAAAATACTTAATCGTGATTGGCAAATTATTATCAAAATTAAATCACGAGTAACTGCGAAAACGAATTTCAAAAAGTCGGGCGAAACAATTGATTAATTAACATCGAAACGAAATGTAGGTCGATTGCAGCGCATCACAGTGTGCTTCGCATGGAATAAGGTCACACGAGTACTGTTGGTGTATGGCGAGAGTTCACAACTAAATGGGACGCTTCCGAACTCGAATCCCTTCAAGGACACAAACGAGGAGTAACGATATATTGTTAGGGAGGAAGCATTGAGTCGAGTCCGATATCAAATATTCGGTATAAAAGAGTTGTAGATGAGCCCTTGGTTGCATTTAAACGAAAACTAACGCTTTAGTTTTCGTTTTGAAATATTCGACTTTGAACGTGTATTGTGAAACAAGAAGGTTCATGGCGAGGTAGAAATAGCTGCACCTGACGCGGCGACACAGGAAGTGTGCACGGCCGGCGATAATAAACTGAAATAGATGGCAGGGAGAATAACTTAACAGAAATTTGAACTTATTAAAATATTAATTTAACTACTTTGCAACGGTATACTCGGTAATATATATCGTAATTAATAGGTGTTTAAATAATTATGTAATCTAAAAATCTACTCGTAATCAACAACAAAGAAGGAAGTCATCATTTCGTAGTGTAACAAAATTTGGAACAACTTTAAGTTGTGACCAAATTTGGTAATCTCACATCTTTCATGCACTATGCATAGAAAACGATGTTACGTTGAGCATGTCTCGACAAACAAAGAAATACAAACATTAAAATGCGCTTCAACAATTTGGCGATTGTATAACAATGACACAATGTGATTTCCATAAATTATAACGGCCAATTCAGGTTCCGAATGTGCTGCAAGGCACCTATTGACTTTCTCCTAGCTGGAATCAAACAGGCGGCAGATTTAATCGGGATTATCGGAGCGTAATCGACAGCCACCGAGACGAATGCTTCCGACTTATCACAATACGAAATGCAAGTTTGTACTAATTTCCGTGTTTATGTATGAACGAAATATTTACGTGACTTTTAACTGGGAAACAAAGAAAATAAGCAAATTTTAAAACTTCACTACCTAATCAACATTTTGTGCAAAAAATAAAGCCAACCGCGTACGAAAAACGAAGTGTTCCATTTATTTATTTTTTAATCAACGGCGGTATTAAGGTGAGAGTACTTGTTTTATTATTAGGTGAATCAAGGACTTTCACTTTGGATTCAACCATGAAACATTTATTAACAAAAAAGTGCAGTAACAAGTATTTAAGAGTTTTCATTGAAAATTTACCAAGTCAAAACTTTATCTCGTGTATAACATCAATGATAGTAAACGAAATGCATAATGGTGAATATGCCCCTATTTATAAATAAATAAAAAGCTTCGGGTTGAGGAAGCTTGACCTAGATTCACGTGCTATGGGGTCACTTCGCTCGATAAAAAGTGTTACTTACAAATGGCATTTAAGTCTGTCTTCCAGGTTTACAAGCCTATGGCGAAGATTGGTGTAATTTGCTATTTCACTTTGATCACTTCCGCGTTTTTTAATAGTTGTAACAGTGCGAAACGTCCTCCGCCCACGGGGTTCGCATAAACACTGAGCGTGCGCGCGTCCCCTATTCCAGAGCCGACGTCCTTGCGTGAATGGGGCGGCTTCGTAGGGTGGCGCCATGGCAGCACGTTGTGGTAAAGCGTCAATCAATATGCGAGATGCGATCCCTTGCTAATCGGCAAACTGTCGGCTGCCAGTTATGAAAACTTGTTATATTTTTAGACATTCTTTGCGTTTGCTTTCAATTATAACACTGACATAAGTTCGGTAAACAGTTTGTTTATTTATCTTTGAAAGTATAAAAGTTATTTAGATGTTACAAAACTGTTTTGCATAAATAAACAAAAGTCGGGGACAAAAAGTGATAGATGTGCATCATAGTGCACTGGCCTCATAACGGTTACTCTGTCGGAGCTTCGCATACTTAATAAAGTAGTTCAGATGTTGCTTAGTCAATGTACAACGTGTGTTAACAGAGCCTTAACAGGCGTTGTGTTTAAACAGAGAATTCGAACATCTTCAATCTTAGCTTTCCTAAGAAACTATATCTAAGAAATAATGGCTGAATGGTTTACTTTAACAGACAATGGAAAGATAACAAAAGACAGCAGTGAAAAATATAATGTCAGTTAAAGTGAAAACAGGGAAAAACACAAATTAAAAGCAGCACAGTTGCAGACAAAAGTACACAGCTACAAAAGACATGCAACAAGGCTTCGCGTATGCACATCAGCGGAGTGCGTATGCAATAGACGTTGCGCAAAACACAGCGACGCAATTTTTATCCCCTCTTATCCTTTTCAACTTTCTACACAGCATTAACCGCAATAAACAGAGAAATAATGCAATGGCGAGCGTGATAAGATCGGTTTCAAGAAAATCGTAGAAAAAACAACGCACACCGGTCGGCTGCAGACGCCTCTTGAAACACTACAAAAACGACGACTACCTGCTTTGTGAGACTTGGATTGTTTGGACCTGTTCACTGATGAACTCATCGAAGAAATCATGAAGTAATATAATTTTTATGTCATTTTTGACCACTACTTTTTTCTAGTACCTATTCTATCTATGGTGTACTAGATCATTGCTATACCTATATAAGTGTTACCGTTTAAATTATTTTTCTATACAAAGTTTTTAATTTTGTTTTCTTGACAATCACTCAGAGTTCCAAAACCTGTAATAACCGGACAAAAAAGTATAAAAGAAGGTAACAAAGCGAATTATTATCGGCAATGAGTCCAAATCACAGATTTAGACGTTACGGACGCGATATGACATAAGAGTGCGTATGCGCACAAAATATGTACTGAAGCGTTACACAACGGTAACACGCACTATCAGACGTCAAACGCAGCGACGCGCGAACACATCGCATTTGAATGGTATACAAGCCATGGCTGCATATAATATATTAATATTAATTTAATATTGTAAATAAGAATATGCTTGATGCATTTGTATTAAAGTAAAGCTGGAAGTTGAAAAAAATATAGTAAACCTATAAAATCTCAATACAGTCGCGATTGTACAGTAAGTTTATGAACAATAACAAGATTTATATGCAAGTGTTCAAGTGTATTTTGTCTCATAATATATTTCCTATTTTTTAAATATTTGTTATATTAAGTAGACAGAATAGGATCAAGATTTATGCTACTCGTCGGCGCAACAGGTTTTTGTCCTCCACATAACTCTATCATAAGTCATCTCAGTCATCACTCCCTTCTTGATCATGTCACCTTTCACGCAATCCATCCATCTCTTTCTAGGTCTACCTC
>JAOCNA010000012.1:8847650-8866009 GCA_026546675.1 Papilio helenus | reverse complement strand
AGAGCTTCTTGAACAATTTAAAACTATTTATAAATAATAATCAATATTTTTGCATATAATCTTACTAAATGATTCCTTACTGCCGAATCATATACTCAGGTGCAGTTCGACTCCGAACAATGTCTAAGTCCAAGTTTTTATGAAAAAAGTTCGCAAAATTACACAGGTCGGGTTTTACTCCGTGAGCAGAATTCAAAATATTAATTAAGGTGTTTCTTTCTCAACTGCATGCGTTTAAATATTAGGTGGATGCAACGACCGTCAACTGAAACGTCAAATATACAAATGGTGATTACAGGGATAAACAACATTACAAATTACTCTCATAAATTTAAAAGAAATAAATGACGATAATTCGAAAAGGATAAAAATACGTGAAACATGATCAAAGGAAGTAAAAGAGACAAAAAGAGAACGCAACACAAAACAAAACATTAATGAAAGGTTTGTAGCTAGTTCTAAACTGGTGTAAGCAATAACACGTGATATCTAAGTTTATAACGAGAGTTGCCAAGGGTACATAGAGTGTGAAGGTAAGCAACGTTCAACATTTCGCTGCAACAGAATATACAAATTAACGTGTCTGCAATCGGCTTGTGAGAGGCCATCACGCCCGCCGTCCGCGTCGTCTCGCTCTACAACCGGCAATTTTCAACTAAGTATAATTTACGCCTAAACTGTAATTACTATTCAATTTGAAGCTGCGGATATTCTGTTATGGAGCAAAATTTGAATTACAATATGAGAGCTGCGTTAACGATTTATGTAATGCTTTTGAAATAAACATTAGGTCGACGCGATAACGAGTGCAAAGTTCAATCATTTCCGCTGCGCGCTGTTTAATCATACAGGACTAATTATTGGCACACATTTGAAGTTTGCGACTTGTTACTAACTAAATGTTTGTATGAAACAAAACATATTACTAGACAATTCAAACCGTAAGCTAAGCTGCGCTTTTCCATCCATTAAATTTTCTATTTCATAATTATTTAGTATTTTAGGTATTCATTTCATATTTGAAGGCGCTACAATGAGGTCATTTTTACTATATTTGGTAACAGTAATTTAATAGAAAACATCTTCTAGAAACGGATGTATAAAATAGTTGCATGCAGAATGAAATGTGTCCAATAAAAGAGGAAGTGACCAATAAAATGACCGCCAAGGAAGGTGTCACGTGCTTCCTGCTTAGGCTTGCCAAGGAACATCCACGGTGAATGTTTAAGGAGCTTTATCTAGAGTACAACTTTGTATTGACGTATAAAGAATAAATAAAGAAGTATTATCTCACAAAATCCATTAACGATAAAAGAACATTTTTGAATCAATTTTCGGAGACAACTCTACATTTTACTATTTCAGTTCAAAGGAAGTCACACACTAAGGAAACTGCTCGTCAACTTTCCACTCGGTTTTCCATAAATACTCAGATCTTGGCAATGTATTAACTAAAAATATAATTTTGTATTGTAGCCAACAGCAGAAATACTTTAAAGGATGAGCTAAATAATGGTCAGTTAAGCGTTCAAGCGTATTTGAAGATAATTTTGGTTTCGACGAAACGAACAAAAAAATATTTAAAACAGCAAGAAGTTTGAGTTATTTCATTCATTTGAGTGATGGATGTTTTTCTTAATGCAATGTTTATGATGAATTATTTCAAATCACGCTGGTAAAGACTGTAATCTTTTGCATATATTACATACGATATACCTAAAAGTTTATTAAGATATTACTTTGTCTCCTAGGATTACATGCGTTGTTTTTACAATTTTTAATGCGGCTAAGGTAACACCATCTTGACATGTTTTCGTAATCTGATAAGATACTGTGAAATCATTCTATACAAAAACAGTTTAATAGGGCTTCTATCTGTCACTTTTAAAGCCACTTTGATCCCATGCACTTACAGGCAAATGCGTACAAGTAGACGTGGTTTGCTTTTTAAGTCATAAAACTGTACATGTCGTCATTTTGTTCCGTGATGTAGTTTCGAAGTAGAACGGTGCGGCGTGGGTATAAATTAACGACTTAATTAAAGTGAGGCGCAGTTAGGTTATTATGCACTGTTGGAGAGTAATTATTATCGGTTTATGCGAAAAAATAATCGCAAAGCGTTTGTTCGCGTCTCAGCCGGGGGCGTCGTAAAAGGCAGTCTGACATCATCGGCCGAGCCGAGCCGAGCCGGAGCAGCCCGCTCCTCATTGTTGTTATGCGGCGCACCGCTGGGCGAAAGCCGCGAGATGCTTTATCGGCTATCGTCGAGTGGCGAGAATATTAAAGCGGTTTCGAATCCGCTCATAGGCTTGTATTGTTTTGCATTGAATTTTGAAGTTCAATGCCACGGGCGCGGGTTTCGATGCGAATATTCTTTGTTATATTCGTGGGCGAAGTGGGAATGTTTCTCTAATCCATTGACTCAACGCAATCCACTCACTTTAATTAAAAGTACTGATAACAGAAAAATAAATCTTAGTGTATTTTTCATTAAAATTACAATATGAATCAGACTTTCTCCTGAGATTGTTTGATCTTCGAAACTAAAATTCTTCACATCCTGTTGAGCGTTTTACTCATTCGAAACCCTTGCAAGTGTCCCCAGATCACTCACCTTCCAACGTTTCCTCACTACCTGATCAATGATTTCAGGACGTATAGAGGACAACTTCTTTTATCTATATAATACTTATACATTAATACTACTAAAACACAACTACTTTTTGTTATGCAAAGCATTTACTTACTATGCGGTTTTTATAGTGTGTTCGTTGTACAACTCACACAAACATAGTCAGGGTATCAACTGGAACGCCACGCCGACTGTTGATATTTGCATAGTCACGTGGCGATAAAAACAAAGTTTCTAAATTTGTCCATGACGGCGGCCGTGGAGGGCAATTAGCATTAATTACGCCTTAAAATGTTTTCAGCTTTTGTGATGTTTACATTTTACAAAAAATACATATACGTATCTGACAACACGATTTTTAGTGAGATGCATTAATTTTAGTTGCACTTCAATCTAAATTTTTAAAAATAAAGCTATTAGAATAATCTGAAAATGTTGTTTGTTATAATGTAATGGGATGTTATTTGTCACTAACTTCATATAATGTTTTACGGTAACATCATATTACAGTAAACTAGAAGCATTTAAATACAGATAAAACATTAACAAAACACAATTCCATTTATTAAATTGTCAGTTCAAAATATAGAGTAGGTACAAAAAAGATTGCTTGATTCAGCTAAATTATTGAAACTAGTGCAAAAACAGCTTCGTAACGTAATTGTACATCAGAACCGACCGTTGTAGAAGTTTCTGATAGCTGAATATGTATAAATTCCAATATGGAGGATGCATTTTGCTATGTTACTAAACGGAAACAGATTTTAAATTAATACACATATAGTAAAGAATATAATTTACGTTTTTATGGAATTTGCTGTGTCGTCCATCGCATGTAATTTTATTGTAGGTACACAACAAAAGTAACATGACAGCAATTTTCTTACATGTTTGAAATTTGACTATTTAGCAATAGCATAAATATGTATTTTGCAAATAAAATAACTGCATTACCTACACGTAGATAAAGTCATAAAATTGTACCATTATTGTACTTGTATTTTCTTATAAACTAAGATACATAATTACAATCACTGAGTATCCTTTAGTTTAGTACTAACAATCTACAATTACAATGAAACCTTTCAACTCAAACATATCATATTCATAAATCAATAATGTGTTCACATGGAAATTATCGCTAAATTAAGATGTACGTAAACTCTAAGGTTTCATAGCTACTTAGTTACTTGATAGCAGGAATGCGACATCTTAGTGGTTGAGTAAACATTCTTGAATATAAGCAAAACCTAACTTTTATAGTAGCAATAAAGTTTATAAATAATTCAATACAAGACTAGGTGACTTTTTCAAGAGACGAATTGCCAATAAAAAGCAATGTTGATATTTAGGTCAAAATAGTTGTATCGGTAACTGTATTATCAGGCGATTAAATTATCGAACTCGACACGTTGGCGATTGGTTTATAACTGGTTCTCGCAGTACTTTGGTCGAATTGTGAGGTCATGGTATTTTTTGTCCGTACTCGGATACGCTAATGCGAGATGAAACAGTTTTTGTTTTTGCTTGGCAGATGGTGCTTAGAATAGTGCAAATATAATATCAAGTGCTCACATTGTAAGTATTTATTATCTTGTTAAAGCACGTTGTTTTTAGTTCGATATTTAATATCAAAATCTTTTAAAACTCAAATCTGTTTAACATTTGTCCTTATATTCTTCTGCAATACATATTGAGTTTGTTACTTTTGTTACATAATTTTTTTTTTATATAATCAATTTACGTAATTAACGTAACTCGAATCAAAGGATGTTGAGTGGTCGCTATAGAAATAAATCTCATAAGGAGTGGGCGGTTTACGTAGCTAAAGTGCGACAGTTGCCAAAAGAATAAAAATTATTGCAAAAAAGTTGAGACATCGTATGCGGAAAAAAATTAAGTGCAAAAGAATACTTATACGCTCTTAACTTCAGAATATTACAAAAGATAAAACAAAAGTGTAGAAAAACAAAAATACTCGATATAAAGACTGTAAGTACTGTCGTGTGTTCGGTTTAATATTTTCCCAGAAATAAATACTAACGAGGAATGATTTTGGCCCAATGTCAATTTACCTGTTGAAACTAGAGTACATTAATCACAATTTGTCAACAGTTCTTGGAATTTGCGAAGGAAGTACATACTGTAGAAATTTTCATTTAAAGGTTAACTTTATCATAGGTAAATTCAAGGGATAGGTAATATTCTCAAGGGAACAAAATGTTTACATAAATTGGTAACTTCAATTGTATTTAACTCCATGTAATTGCAATGTGGACAATTTTTGAACTTATTTTTAACAATATAAATATGTTAAGTTTATTTAAAATAACAAAGAAGCCGGACAGGACAGTGTGCGTCGGACTTGTGTGAGTCGTATGTTATTTTCGGTTAGTCCATAAAAACTAACAACAACAAAGACCACCGCATTGTTGCCATCGGAAACCACGCGGTGTTCCGCCCAAACCGAAAATAATCTGGTCATCGGGAAAGCGACAATGTATTTCTTTATATCTCTTAAAAAACATCGCATGAAGCATTTAGTTCGTCGTCAACAGACCAACATATTAGGTTACTTTAAACTTCTGGACTTACTTCTCTAAACTTGATCTTTAACCTCAGCCAATAACTTCAGATTAGATTTTAGGACATGTGTATCATTTGAAGATTCATTGTACTACGTTATTAGTTGGATATTTTTAAAGTTGTAATAAAACAACAATAGTTTCATCCTTGTAAAAGCTTCATTTAAAATTTATTGAGTCATAACTTATTTTACACCTTGACAGTTCATCGTGTGCTGTAACAACATCGTTTTCTAATCACAATAAATCCGTGGTTAGTTTGTCGGTCATATTCATTGCGTGGAGTCATTGTAGCCGGTGTAGAGATGAGTAATTGCGGTTTTATGATTTATGAGCCGCGGCGATTGCTGTCAGAGACGTATTTAGTATCAATTGGCGGAGGCACAATTAAAATATCAACCTTTTATGATGCAACATGTACGTTGCGAGCGAGTCGTGCACTCTAGAATATTCCATACAGTTTTATTATTACGAGGTTATCGTATTGAGTATAGGCGGTGCATTAAATAAATACAAATGATGATGCAATATTTATGTACAAAGTAAACGTATTTATTACCTGTTAAATTATGTAAGGAAACATAACATTAATTGCAATCATGTGATTGAGTGTCTTGCATTTCAACATGAAGGGTAGATCCGGGTTAAATGTCAACAGATGTGTAATATTTAAATGGGTTCCATGGAAATTAATGGCAAAAACTTTCACTATATTGTTATTAGACGACATATGGTTCTTAATAAGCCATAGGTATTCATAAGTTTTATTTAGCTGTCTTAACATTTAATGTTCTTTAAAAGTATAAAAACAAGACATCATAGACTAGAGAAACGAGCGAGAATAACACAGACGCGACGACCAGATGTTGTTTCATCATCATTGTTATTTCGGTCGTAGTTTACGTTACGTGGCGAATCAGTAATGGCATACAGGCAAATTTTGCGTCCATCCAGTTCGTCTATCTGTCGTGTTTTGTTGGCGCTGAGCTGTCTGAAATGAGATGCTAATGGCTTTCCTGGCACGTCACACGTCGACTACGTTTCATTATACTGTGTGAACAATCGTAGGCAGTGTTCATGAGATTCTCCAAAAAGGCATAACGGTAACGACTGCATTAAACTGTTCCTTGAGTCTCTGCCAGGTGGCAGCGACATAAATAAATTAATGTTTCTTTTGGCTTCAAACAATGTGACAGTGACACTGACAATTGCAATGTCTGCATATTAATAACATTGATTAATGAAGCATAAAAATGAAGAAAACATTCCTGCAATCGTACTTATCAAAGTTATCGCTACACAATCTATTGCACAGAATATAACAAAAATCAGGTTTAAAGAGTAATAAAGTCTAAATACCCTTGACTCAATACCAGTTTGACAGATTACATGTTAAAGTAAATAAATTGAAAAGGTAAAGATTTATTTTACCTCAATAGTCTATTTCAAGGTCTTCCAGGTAACGGGTGAACAAGACTCGACAGTTAGGGGAGTACTACAAACTTTAATATTTCAACAAAAAAGAACCTAGTTCCTTATACCTTTGGGTTTCTTTTGTTACGCAGTTGCTTCTCAGATACTCCAGACGGCTTGTCGCCGCTGTCGTCAGACAGAGATAGATACATTGTTTACAGCAGCGTGCGAGCAGGACAGCGCTACGACAACGTACCGGTGCGTGACACTTGGCTGCGTGAGATTGGTACAAAAAAATAACTTTTTATAAGTTCTAGCCACCTAATGTTTTAAGAGCTAATTTGCATAGTTTTGAAAAGGTTGTTTTGTCTAATAATAGTAATACTATTCAGATATCCATCTAGCAAGGATAAAGTAGTAACTTTAGTTACAAAATAACGTAGCTTTATTCTTAAAATAAGTCAAACATGCAATACGATTAAGTTAATACTCCGTATTCAAAAGATATATTTAATACTGGCTGTTGCTCACGACTTCGTCAAATAAAAAAAAATAGCCTATGTTACTTTCAGATAAATGCCTTTCTAACGATGAAAGAATTTTTAAATCGCCCCAGTAGTTTTTGAGTTATTTCTATACATACAAAAATCCAAAAACACAAATCTTTCCTCTTTATAATATTAGTATAGATTACAAATATAGTTAAATAAATAAAATGTGAACGATACCAATACTGGCTTGATAAGTAAACAAGATAATAAATTATAACACTTAAAAATAAAAACCTCGTCGATAATGGAACGTAGTATGTAATCACTATTGAATGATAAATAGGCATCATTTGGCTTACAACCAGTTTTTTTTTAACTTGTTATTGAATCTGAGTTTGTAAATGTAGAGTATGAAATTAAAATATATTTAAATAATGAAAATGTTAAATAGACTTAAAAAGAATAAACGTGTTTGTAACACGTGAACATTGCAGCAGTTGTAAAATTAATGCAGCCGGTTGAAATGTCGCTTTTTGCAACACTAAGCAATGACTTGTTTTAATAGTAGCACATTTAAAATTTTCACAAGAACTTATAGAGTACGACTGGCAACAAAAAGTACTTGTAGCGCCATCTTTTAGCGATGCTCAAAATTTTTCCTTGCGAAAAAAACTGCCTTGTAAAAAACTATATAGATAAATCTATGTTAATATCACCATTAAAAGGTAACAAAAACTACTGACAGTTCAGTGAAATCGTTTGATATCACTATGACTGCGAATTTAAAAGAGACTAGACAGTCCGGCACCGAATGCTAATCAGCTGTGTCATAAGCCACCAAGTTAGAAACGCTCCACTGACAACCCACGGAAATTAATGAGAGAAAGTACGAATAAAAATATCCAAAGCGGACAGCAGAAACCTAAAATACTGGCCAATAAACATGCAAATAAGGAAATTGTATTCGAGATTCGACGATTCTTGTTCGTAAAATGCAAACGATGACGGCGGAGATGACATCAGCCGGTGGCGTGACTGTCGGTCGCCATTTTGAAAATAAGCTGCTCGTGACGTAATTGGACAGGATTTTACAGTCTGGTGAGTGGACGATCGTATGCAGCAAATTTTTGCTCGACTTGATCATCGATATAATACGATACGACAATTTTTTTGCACATTTTGTACCTAATAGTGGCTTAACCAAGTACCCGATTCAATGCCATAATAATACTGTGAAGGAACAGTATTTAAAAGTATATTAAAAGTAGTTTTTCAAAATATATTAAATTTTTGTCATCGATGTTTCGTGCCCGATCTGCTTTGAGTACTTAATAATGGAATCGTCGAATATGCAACAAAGTGATTCACAGACAAAAATAAACCAGTGACATCGGTTTGACCTGTGACGTCATATTCAGTGACATCACCGGAGGTCGTAGGCTGGGCGACGAAACGGTTACTGAACAAAATCGATAAGTGCATATTTATGTCATAAATAACATTATCATAATAATGCAAAAACGGAGTAATAAAAAAGGAAATTTAGTCAGTGGGCGGAGGATTTAGATGAATTTCATATAAATAGGTAAATAGAGATTGTTTCTGAAACATCTTTAATTTAGTTGTGATTTTTAAAATTTATCCAATCAACCTATTATTATTATAGGTCTATTGTCGTAATTCTACCCTAGCACAAGCATACAGCTTAGTTGCAGTGGTAAAAGAAATATTAATAAGTCAACAAAAAAACTAATTACAGACACAAAACAGTCTGTATCTGATCGATGTTGCACAAAACTGTAACATTTTTACATTTAAACGACCAAAATGTGGGACAATAACAACACAAATATATTAATCTGATACAAGAGAATGCTCAACCTACGCTTCTCGCTTTTAGAGCTTATGTAAATCGCCACATCTGTATGTTTTTATAGCTTATAATACAGCTTTGAATTTATTTCGCAATCGTATTTGTAAACGGCGCTATAACCCAGCTAATTGTTTATTACATGCGTTAGTTGACATGAGTTACTGTAATTACTTATATTGGGTAAGTACGTTATAAACAACAGTCACAAATTACTTGAAGACTTTTGTTTATTTTAAAAAGGTTAAATTATGAAGGGATATCAAAACCGTAGACTTTGAAGACAGATGTGAGGGATATTGATAAAGAAAACAAGCCAAAACAAGTAAAGAAACTTATGAAATAAAAAATCTTAATACCTCTAAAAGTCATTACGATAAACGTTAGTTAAAAGGTAAACTATTACAACCAAGATATTATGAACATTATAATTAAAATTGTTTTGTTTAAAGATCTGAGCTTGTGACCCCAAGTTATCAAACGCAGTACTAAATCAGTTGAAATATTAATTAAGAAAACTGATATAATCGAGAGAGACGTTGCTAAAATACTTTATGATATAACATAACACGTGGTAACAACAGAAGGGCGTAGTACCACTATCGTGCATTACGTAAGAAGAATGCGCGTTGTAACAAACAAAACTGTTAGCGAGTTTAACCCTATTTGGTCGTGCAAACAACACTTTTTGGGGCCAGTAGGCACCTTACAGTCCTTGTACTAAATACGCTACCAGCACGTTCCATTTAATACAGTAATAATGAATTGTTTGTAAATTTAGATTTAGGGTAATATTTACTTGCGATACACTCGTTTACTTCCTAATTTATTTCGCTAGTTTTAGAACGACGTTCCTTGGTGGTTAGTTGAATAAATAAAAGAATGATGATAATTGTTACTAATCGATTTTTTATGATTCCATAGAATTATAACGTCTAATGACATCCACTTAGTGACATACGAATGACGTCTGTCAAAGACATAAAAAGGTTCAATTAGAAAGTTATCTTGGAGCATTATTGGTTGACGTCAAAGTGACACGTGTGAATTGACCTGAGACCTGAGGGCAGCTAGTTGAGCGTTAATAACGATGATAGCTGCGTGATCGGCTTTCTTCAGATCGGATACGTCCTGACTGACCTCTAAGCCGGAGCCGGGTCTAATAAGGCGTGTGGTATGTATGAAGAAATCTTATTAGAGGTCTAAGTAGTTGCGGTTAACTCTAGAAAGTTTAATTAATTACTAACAAAATTAAGTTTCTTTAATAATTTTGGAATCGTTACTTGGGGAAGAAGAGATTTTTTTTAAAGAATACTAGGTGAATGTTTTGGCGTTGGAAAACTACGGAACATTTACAAGATTACCTACACATCAACTTTAGATTAAGGATTCGACTTTTTATAGCTACAAGTCTGACTGGTGTTTTGATAATATATTCACTTATCTTACTTTAGTTATATCAGCAAGGTTGACACAAAGTGATATTAGCACCGGTAATGATAACAATGTTTTGTAATTCCGATATTGTTTACATTGGTAAATTTAATTCAATTGATAAAATATCAGTACTCTTGACAATTATGAGAAGGTTGCGTAATCACAAATAAGTCTTAATTAGTTCCAATATTTACGCACAAATGGCAAAAAATTATATCAGTACAAATAAATGTTGACCTTGTTTTGTACTATTGAAAACGAGCTTTAAACATTTGAAAAAGACATTCTAAAAAAACTAATATAGAAGTTTGTAATTTAGATTCAAGGTGCGTCTTATTCGCCTTTTGTTGTTCTCTCGTTTGTAAACCGGTTGTAGCTCGATTACCGTAAAAGGTTTGAGGTATACTCGGGGAAGATACCTGACATATTAATGGTCGTTTTTAAGATTTAACAATCACTAGTATCTATTGTCAAAATATTATAACAATTGTGTACTAGATTTTTGAACTTTTTACGGCGATTATCTGCAAAATCTAGTAGATTTTACCAGTGGACTAAAATTGCGGACAATGTCTAAGCGAGATGCGTAATTGTCTCGAGGAGATTGGTACTTGGTATTTTCTATAATAGGATTTTGGGCTTACTTTACGCATGAGGTACATCCTACCAGAAGTCCATCATATTTCCTGGTCTAGTTTCTATTCGACCTAAAGTCACTGTTTACAATTGTGTCAGATTAAAAGGTATTCGTGCG
Organism: Papilio helenus; assembly: GCA_026546675.1. Taxonomy (NCBI): domain Eukaryota; kingdom Metazoa; phylum Arthropoda; class Insecta; order Lepidoptera; family Papilionidae; genus Papilio; species Papilio helenus. The sequence goes on along the minus strand of JAOCNA010000012.1, from coordinate 8,854,827 downwards.
TAAAGTCGGCTTATGTTGTCATTTTTAGCCGTGCTTCCTGGCTCGAAGATGCGGAAATGATTGTCGGAGTCATATCTTTACCTTCTTATCTCCTTCAATTCAAACTGACAAATGTTATCGCATTAAAATCGTAATATTTTTTATCAAAACTATTATTGTTGTTATTCATTTTTGCGCAAATTATGTCTAAAGTTTGTTTTTCAGTAGGTATAAAAATGATAAGAGTGTTTTGATGTGTTTATTTTATAATTAAATTGATGAATTTTAATCAGCTCGCGTGTTGCCAAACATATAACATTATCTTGGCGTACGGAATACAGCTGTGGATGTGTAAACATACGTAGATAAAAAATAAAGATAAACTGGTTTCACAAAGATGGCTGCCGGGCTAGAGACGGCTTATCGAATGAGACGTGTGACCTCCTTACCAATTACCCAGGTTATCTAAACAACGTATGCAATCCAACTCGAAAACATGTGATTTGTTATTAATTTAACCCTTATTAAAAACTTACTTATGAACCAATCCTACGATGAGTCTTCCAACTTTTTTGGTAACAATTATACTTATTCGCAGTGACGTTTTAATGTGTATTGCAGTTTGAACTCGACCTAACCAAAAGACAGACTGATTGTCAGGATTCGACAAGAGAAATCTATCATACAATAAATAGTAATACCATTATACATCCGAGGCACGCGCCGCGTAACTAATTGAATGGCAACAGAGCAAGGGGCATTCGGGGCACGATCAAAGAAACAATAAATGATTCACAACAGCGCATTATTACGTTATCACATCTGAAGATCCATGTTACGACGGTCAGATGTGCCGCATGCGGCCGATAACATTACAATAGTCAATTATTGTCAAACGTCATTACCATATACATGAAAATGATCATTAATGAACCAAAAGTCACAGCCCTCTTGTTATTGACTAGTGTCAATTAACATCAACGGGCTATTATAGTTACTTATCTTCTTTTATATTACTATGTTTTAACTTTTAACACTGAGTACGCGCTAATGGAAATTATTGATGTACCAATGCTGTTAAAAGGAAACAAAACTAAGATTATGTAATTGTATGAATTGTCAATAATATCATCAATAATTTAGGTACTTCATATTACTGACTGAGGGAATTTTACTGACGTAATAACGATCTAATAGTTTATGTTTCATATTCGCAAATTACTGGTGTTTAGAATAGTCAGACAAAGTGGTAAAAATGACGTGCCAAAACAACATAGTAAGATTCGAGTTGACCGTTGGCACGGCGCCCGCGCTTCGCGTAAACATGCTATTTCAGATCTGAAAGTCAATTCGATCGCCTTATTGATATTCAATAGAGCCCCTTCCCACTACATTACACTGTCAACATCATTTAGATGTACCAGTTTTTACGGATACAGAGAATAATGCACTGAACGTGTTACACATTACCAAAAACATGTAGTCGATATCAGAATATGAGACATGAGTTCATGAAACTTATTAAATTTGATAAAGTAATGCAACATTTTTGCGTGGGTACGATGACTAATTTTATGTAAAGCAAATATTTGATAAAGTTATCAAGTCGGCGTTTATAGCTAAAACATACGGACACATATGACGATCGCTAGTCAAATATTTGGCGTGGCCCGTGACTAATTCGACGAGCATTAAGTAACCATCGCCGGGGTGGACGACCGGCTGTTTGTCCGCCGCACCGAGGGCAGGTTCATGTATTTAAAGCGCAGTCAAACAAACGTGTACGGATGAGAACCGGTGTCGGCGCGTCCGTGATAACAATTGTTCCATCGCGCCTCGAATTTGTAACATCGCCCGCTGCGACCTTTTGCGTCTGTCAAGAAGAACGATGGAGATCTTTTGATGGATTACACTAGGACATCATACCTCATCCGCACCAAAGGTGTCACTCGTTTAGATGACATTGCCTTACCTGAAAAAGAAAAAAACAAATTTTAAATTTAAGGTTAAACCGACATCACATCGAAGATTATATATACCCTTTTGCAATCCTACTTAAATTATAAAAGTGTATTTACACATGCTACGATGCACAAAATTACCATTTACTAATAAAAACATTAAAGTATCAATTTCAAGTAAAAATTAAAACCTTACAGTATGTATATTAATGTCGAGTGTATGCAATGTAAATTGTTCGTTACACCACTGCGAGATGAAACCAGTCGTACATTGACCTGATGGTAAGTGATACCATCACCATAATCACATGAATGCATTTTGGTACATACAGAATTATACAGAATTGGGTAATAAAAAAATCATTAAACGTCACATATAATTCTAAGTAATTAGGTTTTGTAACTTTAAAGTAATTAAAGCATCGCAATAAGCGCTGTATTTTTGCAAGTAACAGGCAAGCAAATTCTTTTCGGTTGACAGATTTACTTCTATTGCATTGTAATATAGACAAACAAGTCGTCAAAACGCATTTAAACATTAACATCGGACCTTCGTCCGCATATCTCCAATTACATCGCTAGGTTGAAGCAATATCATTGATCAGCCAATCCATTGTTTTCGCGAACAACGACTTAAATGCAAACAGAATAATTTATAAATAATTTGTTTACAATTGCTGTCGAATAAAGCTCTTCGTTTAAATTTTAGAAGAGAAATTCATTTTGATATTACAAGCACATCCTATATGCTATCAGAAAAGCAGAAAATTATCTAATTTCAATATCATGATTATATATCATAACATTGTTTACAAGGCTATCAGATCGCTTATTATTATGTATTAATTTATCGGTCGATATCACAAGTTAGACATTACTTCTTATGCAAGAGAGGCCAACTCATACCGGTGGAAACACAAGACGACAAGACACGTTGCTCCCCATGCGCCAGACCGCGTAATATAATCACTTCTCAATCTATTCTCGATATTCAATGGGCATTAAGTTTAATTTATTTCACCTTACTTCTGGTTACGTACATTGAATTGTATCTTCAAACGTGTACAACATTATAAGCGACCAATGGTAAGCATTTAGTTTTTGCACCAAAAAGAATTGTTAAACATTTAAAAACCCATAAGCGAGGGGACATGTTTATTTTCGAAACTTTGTAGTAGTGACATTACTGTGTTGAATTCAATGTGCTAAAATTAGCATAGAAGATCACCTTAGTGTCGAACGTGACCGCGTATACCTACACAATGAGACGTGGGATGCAAGGAAAGACATAATAACGACACAAAGATCAAATAAACTATTACAATTTGTGTGATTTTAAATAGCAAATTGTCTCGATTTTATGTTAGATTTTTTTATCTCTTATTCTATTCTTTCTGTTAATATATGAAGATGTCTTACTGACGGATTCTCTCCCAGTCGTGGGTGTGTAGTATGAGAAGTAACTCTACTTTGAACTTGAAGTAGAGAATTAAACTATAAAAGTCTTTAGAAGTTCTATAAGAGTAAGTTTATTAGGCGGTACGTATTTTGCATCTTCTGCATCCAATCAAACATGCTTCTTCCATAACGTGAGACTTTAACTGTGTAACTTTACCGTGATAGCCCGGACCGTTACAGAAAGTGAGGTCCGCGGATTCAATACAAAACCCCTGATAGAAGTAACGGTACGCGTCGAAGTTTGTGCGAAATAATTCAGCCACGGCCTAACAGAATTCAGTGTACTCGTGACTTGAATAAAGCATCTTCATAGTCAAGTTGCAAATAGATATATAATTTCCTAAAATGTAAAAGAACTACCTGGATTGGAAAATAAAATCTAGATGTCCCAAAGAAGAAATATAAGACTTGCTTGTCGATGCTAAAAGTAGCACTGTCATTCTTTCATGATGTCATTAAAAGTCTTGGTTTTTATAGTGTGACGTTTGTGCTTTACTTTTTACAATAATATGCAAATCATGGCCTTATATGAAGAACAACAATACCTTTATATGACGCTGTTAGGGCTCCGTGTCAACATCGTGGGAAATTACAATGTGTAATTAGAGGTGTGTACGAGTCTATTTGCGGCAGAGGTCAATGTCACTTAGGAGTTAATTAACTAAACAACAAAAGCGCATTTAGTACTGTCTGTTTTAATTAATTTACTGCTACGAGGAGTCGAGTATACGCGTGCAAAATTTGATTCAGTCTGTAGCAGTTTCACTTTGATTATCAAAATCAATGAATATAGACTATAAAGAAAATAAAGTCTATCGAATCACATATTTAATGCTGCAACTCGTTTGAATTCAGTAAAGTAATAAATAAATCTGTTAAATCAACTCCAGTACCTCATACAGGTGTCCTATAAATTACAAACGAGGTCGACACGTCCACAGCTCTAATTATCCATCAAATTAAAACGTTAGCACTTTATCTAATGACCACAGCTTACGTAAAATGTCTCGTTCCTCTTTAGAACTTGTCTCAGGAGTACGAGCGACAAATTACGACATTCCGAATGGCCTACTATCACACTCCACGGCAACATACCACATGTTTATTTGCATTATTTTAAAATGTTTTCATTTGCTAGACGGACAAATAATACTAGATGTTAACAATAAAATACTAGCTGTTGCTCGCGACTTCGTCCGCGTGATATCAAAAAGTAATTCAAAATATTATAGCCTATGTTAGTCACTGATAACGTAGCTTTTTAATGGTGAAAGAATTTTTGAAGTCGGTCCAGTAGTTTTTGAGTTATTTCAATACATACAAATCTTTCAACTTTATAATATAAGTATGGATTAATATATATAAATCTATGTTACAAGTAAATGAAAACATTATAATGTGTCTTGGTCCCATTTTGTGTGGACCCAAAGCTTTTATACTTTCACATGTTTTTGTGACTCATTATTTCAATGACTAGTAGTTTTTTAATTATCTTAATTTAGTTGGTACATTATAAACGAATATAATTTTGTTGACAGAATATAAAGAAAGGGAAAATCAATGTTGACAAAATAATATTTTACAAAGCATTTTTGCTTCTGTACACTTTCAAGTTATAATGAAGTATTTTCAATAAACCATAAATAACGAGCTCTTGACCGTAAAACTGACTATTTAAAAGTAAAAACTTTGACGGAAGAAGTGAAAAAAATTGATCCGAAATTAAAACCGAGTAATGTCAACAAATGAGAGAAAACGGCACTCTTAAAATGTAACAGGGTTTGTATGTCAACAAAGATAAGTAAAAGCTGTTTTATTTTAATAAAGTATTTGAAACTAATATGGAATATGTTATCGGAATACTACATAATTATCTTTATATAACACCTATTTTAAGTAACGTTGGAATTTTCACGAGTTCACGCTTATTCTATGAAATTTGTTTCCATATAATTCTTGCTTCGTACGTCCTCAATATTTTCATATCACCCACAAAGAAACTAAACATTTAATGGACACTTCTAAATTAATTTACAATGTACGTTTTATAGTTTTTTTATATATAATAATACGCTAAATAAAACCGCTGTGAGAACATCACAAGGTCTAATAATCAACAACACTTAAGGTAATTTTGATATTGAATACGCAATTTATAACGGCATTAAATTATATGGAAACTACAATGACGCTGTAAAACAATAAAAGGTAACCGCATACGTTGCCAAGATTTCTCCAGAACATCAGCTCCGGTTCAAGGTGATCTGAACCTTATTGCGCTCGTAGAGTGCCTATGTTCTTTGTGACAATTATCTCATATAAGAATGAGTCCTTGTACGGTTGGCTGCTTGGAAGAATCTCGAGGATCCTATTACAGTCTCTTCGGACAGGTTTCAATGTCATTTGAAAAACTTTTATTGTTGCTAAGAGAAAACAAATCTAGAACTTCATATGTTTTATAGAGGCAAGCGGAAAAAATGAAGCCTTGTGCTTATCAAACTAGATCCAAGTACCATGTGATTAGTACTATTTTCCTTTCTCCTTGATTCTATACTTTATAGCGCAGTCGTGATCAGAATCAGACGTGACTACTGAAATATCGCAATACACCGCTTACGGGTTTTCTTTTAAGGAACGGAACACTTACGTTTGCCGTACAAGTGGTTTTACAATCCGCACCGCTGAACTGTTCTGTTACTGCTCTAGCTTTTATGACAGCCTTATGATGACCATAAATTTAAAAAGAATAATCTACAACTGGAACATAAGGAAACTGAAAATGTATTGAACCTTGTAGAATTAGTTTTCCAGTTAATTATACCTATGCTTATGCGTAGTTTTACCTTTCGAAGAAATACAACCACTAGTAAACTCACAGTACGTAATGTGTATTTTTAATAAGAAATGATTTTTTTTGTTAACATTATTTTTTATTACTAAAAGGGGGCAAACGAGCGGCGGGAACACCGAGGTGGTCAACGACGCCCATGGATATCCGCAACACCAGAGGAACTACAGATGCGTTGCCGGCCTTTGAGGAAATGATTTTTATTTCATTATTAATTCATCTTTTTCACGTATCAAACCCTGAGTTAGTTTTTCTGTAATAATGTGTTAATAAATGAGACATTATTAATAATAATTATCGATATACTTGTCACTAGTGGTACGACATAATGCACTTGTTTTACGTAATAAATCATGCGCGAGCGGCGGCGTATCGATGGTAATAGATTCTATTTAAACCTAATTTGCGGTAAATGCTAAAAGCTTTTATTACTTAATTTAAGGTAGTTTTAATAAGCCATGTTGGTTTTGTTTATGTTTATTACTCAAATATACAACAACATTGTAAATAATCAACTATTGAGAATAAAAATAGACTTTTTTTTAAATCAGAGTACTGCAGTAATTTAACAAAGGTGTCCACAAAGCTCAGTAAATTTCAATATACCTTTCATAGATTAATTGATAATCCCAATGTTTCATGAAGTTTTTATTAATTCTCATTAGATTTAACTATCAAGTGAATTAAAAAAATAACATAGTAATCATAACTGACACCTATTATGGATCTCAAACCAATTTAAATAATGACCAAATATATTGTTTCAACTATATAGACTTCTACCATTAAATTGACTTTTCTTTTAATGAGTGACAATAGCCATGAAAACAAAAAATTAAATGGTCTGCAGAAGGAACCTTTACTTAGAAACTTGCACACAAAAAATATCACCGAATCGTAAAGATGACCAGTGAAAGCCGCATGTTAGATA
>JAOCNA010000012.1:8837432-8847550 GCA_026546675.1 Papilio helenus | reverse complement strand
ACTTGGTCACTGCTAGAAGAGCTCAGTCGAGACGCAAAAAGCTCCAAGATATCCAAGTCTATGTTTGCCCATCCTTTATGGTGCGGTTGGCGCGCTTGGCGAGGCGCGCGTTGGCGCGGTGCAGCGTCTGGTGCACGTAGACGCAGGCGTTGACGACGGCGTCGCGGTGCGAGGGCCGCGCGCCCAGCTCGCCGCACGCCGCGGGGAACTCCGCCGGCGACACGTACTCCGCGCACTCCAGGTCCATGCGCCGCGTGAACTCCTTGCCCACCTTCGTACATACACACATCACTAATCACTAATGATTCATAACACACTTTTATAATCAAGTTTGTATTCGATATCCGAGTGAAAAACTAGCTTCAAAGTAAATTATAGCACAAACCAAACTATATTGTTGAGCTTTTAAACTCATTTTAATTCGAGTCAAAATTGATATTTTCGACAAAGACAGATATAGAAATGTATTAGTTATCTAACAAAAATTAAAGGTCTAATCATATATTTTAATGCAAAAGTTTAGATGGATGGATTGATTGTTAGAGTTTGCCGCCTAAACGACTGAACAAATCTCGATGAAATTTGGCACTGATATTGAGCATAGTGTGGAAAAACATATGACAACTTACTATATTTTTTTTTTATTTCACACGAACAGCGTAGTGGTCGAAAGCCAGTAAGATATAAAGACATGCCTGGAATAGTGCGCCATCGCTCCAGTCCCCGAACCAGTTGAGCACACATCTGTTGAAGAGTGCGGGCGAGGTGGCCGCGCGGTCCTTCAGGCCCTCAGAGGAGGGGTTCATCGTGAACACCACGTGCAGGTTGCGCATCACTTGACCGGTGAACCTACACAATAACATTAATTATAAAACATGGCTTAACTCACATGACAAACGTTGCGAGCTATGGCACGCTGTGACCGGCGCGGCGCGATAGCGAACAAAGCCTTTATCACTCACCCTGAAGGACCCCCGACGGGTCCGGAACTGGTCGTTGCCTACACCGAAGGTAAGTAATTTCTTTTATATCATTAATAGGTTTATTTATATTACTATATGTTTGTAAACATACTCTGAACAATGTCCTTCTTCAATATATCTACGATACACGTTCACCTGAGACGATAAGAGTGTATTGATAAGATAATCTTGAAGACATATGGATGACCTCACGACTTCTTCACTTAACGGGACTAGAATTAGTCTCTCTACCCGTTGTTCTAGGCAAATATGACGACGCCATACTATGTGGTACGCGTTGCTTGCGTCCTGATAGCGTTTGTTGTTCACCTAAGTTCGTTAGAAAACTTTTTAATGCAATAACGTGTCGTTAATTCATGTTTCTATTTTGAAGGATAAGGTACTGATTATTGTTTACAGTCGTACTCATAGTATTCTCGTCATCAGTCATAATTCGTCTCTCTTAATGTATATTTACTACTAGCTGTTGCTCGCGACTTCGCCTGTGTGGTATTAAAAAATATAGCCTATGTTATTCACAGATAAATTACCTTTCTAAAGGTGAAAGAATTTTTAAAATCGGCCCAGTAGTTTATGAGTTATTTCAATACATACAAAAATACAAATGTTTCCTCATTATAATATTAGTATAGACGATAAATCTACACCAATAAGTTTAATTAATGCTACATTAACGTCTTCCATTGCAGCAGTTACATTTTCTTATATAAAAGCCCTGATTTTGAGGATAACTAACATCTTATTGACGACAAAAAACTACAGGCGCATAAATAAATTACTAGTTTAGTTGCGGTCATTTAGTGACTTAATTTTGCATGACCAGCATTACTAGATCTATATCATGCATAGATCATAACATACAAACAAATCATAAGCTATCAGCTTAGACGATCTCGATTTGTCGCGAGGTGGACATGAACTGACTGCATTTGTCAAGGTAAAGTTAAAACGGAACGTATACATGTCACCGTAAAATAGTTAACATTGCTAGTTTACTATCTTACTAACAAATACTAATGATTTTTTTTGTTACCTAAGGCAATTTTGAAGATAGTTTTAAATACAATTTAAAGTTATAACGCTATTGCTTACTAAATTATGGTGATAAAATTTTTCCTAAACTTATACAATAGCATTGAACCGTAGGCATACAAAATATTTGGGAATAATGCCAAATATACAACAGGTATAGATAATGTAAACAATACGTTTCACAAGACTTAGTAAACATTTAAAAAACATAACCGTATTATCCGCAAGTTCCATAAATACTTCATTAAAACCGAATTCCTTCAAAGAAAAATTGTTTAAAATATAAGAAGCTTTTTGTAAGGGTTAGTTATGATTGAAATAGTTTTATTAAATGTTAAAATTTTCCTTTAAAATTTAATCGTGAATTCAGTCAATATATTACACACGATGTGTTGTAATGGCCACTGCGGTACGCCGGTCTATTTTTAGTACACCAACAAGCAACACTTAACAATTCATCAACAATCACGAGCCAATCAATTTGACCCAAGCATCATCCCAAATGACGTCAAGAATGTACTAACTCTACAATTGTTATTTATAGTATTTTAATGCTCAATATTCTCTTTTTAAGTTCAGTACAATGTTGGTATTTTAAGTAATATTTGAGTTTTTACCTTTAATTTTTTTAATTAAGCTCCAGTAAAAAAAGATATTTCAATAACTACTAATTTGTACACGAATGATTTATTAATTGTTTTTAAAAATTTTCTACATGTCTTATTATTCAGCACTATTAATTGTTAAAATTTTACTTAGTTCTATTACATAAATTTTAAACAAAAACAAAAAAATACTAACTTTTCGAGCGCCACCTGCTGTCGAGTAGAAATAACTGTTGTTAAATAAACCTGTTTGGTTTTACTACATTTGTATAGATGGCGCTGTTTTAATATATTTCATTATACGTTTTAAAATATGTATTGAGTGCTCGCATTTACATCTGATAATAATCAAAACACAAAGTAAATTTACAAATTTATTTTTATAACAAAAATGTGGAAAACTCAAGAAACAAGTTATTAAAACAAGATACTATTTACATTTTTAATATACACGTTCTAATAATAATTTGCAAAATTTTCGACACTTCTTAATGTATACAGATTAAGATTATTTGCGATTTCCAGTTACGAACGTGTCGGAGTTCCAGTTTTAAGACTTTTGGCAGATTTATTTCAAGGTTAATGCGTAGTGGCCACAGATCTAAAATAACACCGAACTTCTACAGAATTTGAATCAATTTTATTACCATTTAGATTTAATCGATAAAAAGTTGTAAACGCATTAATAATTTGATATGAAAATATCTTAAACGTCCATAAAAGTCGAATTTTAATAGACAATTTAAACTTTAAACATTTATTACGTTAACGACTATGGTATTTAATACTTTATTACAAAAAATAGAAAATAGATGGCGCCAGTAGTGTCATTTATGAATTGCAATTGCAATTAAGTTCAGACGGTTATTTCATTACTTATAAATTAAATGAAAGTGTAACATACTAATATTAGTACACCGCGTACTTGATTCGACAAAGTCAAAATCTACTAAGAATCCGTTCAGAAACCTTTTATCCCTTTGTTTACTAATCCAATCTGATTCGATACCATTCATATTTACCTAACCTCGTAAATACAGTACATTTTTACATGACAGAAATATAATTTGTTTAATTGACATATCAAATTGTTTATCAAGACAATTGCATTGACCAATTTTCTAATTTATTATAATTCCATCTATTGAACGAAAGCTTCATACTTGGTTTGCGTCGGTTTAGTCTGTCAATAAGCGTAATGAATTCATCAACAACCACATACGAGTAATTTTAGAATGACAATAATGCTAGTTTCACACGAAGGTAGAATAGTTAGCCAGAGGTGGAGCATTGTACACCATTAATATTAATACGTCACACGTAAGTACTAGTACTGATATATCAATACGTAGACTTAATGCACTGCATTTCTAAACATTCAAAGTGAAAAAAATTAACAATTAAACCCAGTTGGTGACAAAAAATTTAACATACCATACACTGTTCGTTTATGTTGGCATTTAGGTAATAGCAGTATTGAAGTTCTATTGCTCTAGGTCACTTTTACCCTCGTGTGAAACTAGCCAAGAGTCCATATCGTTTGCGATGAGTGATTCGCGACGGCCGCGTCTCGACAGCTTTACTTTGCTAGTTGAATCGCGGCTTCCATACCGGTGTAACGTACGGACTGAAGTGATGTACGAATTGATTAGAGCAAATCAAATAGCCCTCCGCCACACACTGCTAGCTGACGGAAATCTTTGTGTTCACTTTGTAGGGTGACCATTAATACTGATGTTATATACATGAAGATAATAGCATAAAATAACATTATTTTTGAAGAATCAATAATTTGTATAAGATTTAACCCACAAATCGTTGAAAGAGGAAAACTTAGACAGAAAATTAAACACAAGTCGATACATGTCAAGACGATTGTTAGAGTTTAACTTTTACCCACTCTACTGGGGCATTAGTTTGCCATAGTTCATTACTTATAAATTTGACAGTTTAGATAATTGGGTGTCTATTCTATTACTACGTATATCTGTAAAACGGCTTAAAGGATCGGTGAAGTGTAACACAGATATAGAACATAGTAAGAACACATAGGCCACTTAATATTTATTTTATTCCACACGAATGATCTTACGGGTAAAAGCTAGTAATTTAATAAAAGCTCGAAATTTAAATTTTCATTATCCAGCAATATTACAAAATGATAATTTAGATGGCACTTCCGCGCATCGACAAAATCATTGTCACCCAAAACTTGAACATCTCAAGTCTACGGGAAGTGTTTGCTATTCAAGTTACTGACCTGTATTGACCGTGCGGCCTCCGCACGTGTTTAACTGAACAGTTTGCCAGTTATTAGAGTACAAACATGTTCTAATTGATGTTTGCGAAGGTTACCGAGGTGGCGAGTTATGCGGGAGTACGACCGACAAGTGTCTGTACTAAGTTATAAAGTACTTTGAGTTCAACTTGGATTACAAAGCATTGATTCTTTTTCTCGACAATAGAAATTAAGGGAAACTGAAATAAAATATCACATAAGGTTAAGATAATCTAAAGAATTAAGTACCGGAACTACGGACTATTTTTACACTATTTATTATTTTACGGCTTTTCCTGAAACGTCATTTAAGTATGTAAAAATGTCTTAAATGATAAAGCCACGATTATACTTCAAATTAGAATAAAATTTTCACGTCTTTTAGAATATAAGTGGCACTTGCGAAACGAAGTCATTAGGCTAGGCTCACATCTCTCATGCTAGATAACCTAAGAATTCGTATTATTTGTAAATTGTCTGGTCGGTGGTGGTCGGTGCCTACACCGAAGGTCACGTGAGTGAAGTCGTGTTTTATAATTAATATGGTATCTTCTCTCACAAAAGTTTTAATAAGTTAATTTATTTGTAAATGCTTGAGAATGTCTACTTCAGTGTTTAGGAACATTTAGGTGCATTATCAACACCCTCAAACAAAACTCAACATTTCATAAATAAAATTCCATTGACCGTCAATCATAAATAGTTATCTTTATCGAATAATTGAAATCGCGATCTTAATGAAAATATTAACAACAAAAACCTTTTCGGTTAATGAAAGAGGTCGCACTAATCATTCGCCGTCAGCCGTCGGTCGTAGCGGATACAAATCGCCGGTCGGCATACGATCCGGTCTACCACTCTATCAGAATCATTAAAAATAACGCGTCGAGGACACTCGCCACGGCATTCGATGGATACGCCCAAATTTCCATCAAACATATGACTGCGCACAATTTACAAGCGATAGCGGACTAAGTATTTAATATGTTGCGTTTATAAATTCAACATTAATTTATGTTTTAGACAAAACACTGTCAACAAACTTGTAATACATCCAATATCAATCATATAGCTTAAATATTTTACAACAACGCCCAAGTCCATAGATTTAAAGAAACTGTACTACTAAGAAAAGAAAGAACTCACTGGTGTACAAAATAAGTGATACATAATAAAGCTACTGATATTAAAACCATGTTACAACTGTTAGTCAAAATCGCTACCACTTATCACTCAGGCGGCAGCATCGCATGCTACCGGCGCGCCCTGTTCGTATAGAGTACGATATGCAAATATGGGACATAAAGGTAATATTTCGTGATAGCGGTGCGGTAATTAATAAAATATGTCCTGTTCGAGGCATTATTTGGGCGCGGATTCCAACGAACGGCGACTACACGTATTAGACGCGATTGCTTTGCACGAATGATTTATGCGCGGGCGTGACTTTGTTGACCTTAATTATTTGATATATTTCCATATGTATTATTATTTATTATTACTTAGAGTTTCGCATACATGGAACACTAAGAGCGTGCAGGCTGGGGCGGGTCTGCGTCGCGGACAGACAATTCATTTCGCATACACTCACTTTTTAACCTGCCATCAATATCACTTCTGTCAACATAATCCGACAAGTGTATAAATAAACTAGCTTTCACCCGCGACGACGATACGATACGATACGATTAACGGTTTTTTGAATCGGACAGTTATGTAATGTTTATTTTCTGATTTTTAATAAATCTAAGAGAGGGTTAATTCTTTTCATCATTACTTTCCATTACAAACACGTTCACAGGATATACATCTTGTGAATGTGATGATAAAATGATACTTTAGTAATAATCATTATGTGTTATTTGTTAGACATTTATAAACAGACGTTGTCGGCGTTTAAAAATTCATTACATGCAACGCCATAAAAAACTTAAAGCGTCGGTGCATTGGCCACGCCGCACCTTACCACGCATACCCTTGCAATGACATCTACCGGCCGCAGCCGAAAACGCCGATTAAAAAAAAAACTTAAAAACATCAAACTTTATTGACAACCAGCAAATTCTATTTTTATGTTATGACGCAGGTAAACTCTTAAAAATGATTTTCGTATACTAATTTCTTTCACTAAGTTCATTTTTCCAACGCCCTTGCGTTGTAAAAAGTATGTTTTCGCATAAAAACATCTAATATTTCTTTTGAAGCCCACTTTACTTTCAAACACAAGTCTGTTATTATAATAAGAATAATTTATAAACGTAAATTCATTGCCTGCACTGTCTACAAAGGAGGCGAATTAAACAAATAAAATCATTATTTCTTTAAACAACATAGAGGCTTATTTTTAACCGAGGTAAACTTGTTTATTGCTTTTTATATTTCATATTATCATATTTACAAAAGTTAAGCAATATCCACTATATTTATAACATCATTAAACTTTAGCGCACAAGGACAGCATAATTAATCACTCACTGATCGTTGTGCGTTTAATTTTACTAAAGTAATTTAAACAATCATCAATAAAAACAAAAGAAACGAGTCTTATCGTTAGTTGTCTTTGAATTCACCTTTTATTTGACAAAAAAATGGCTCACTCCTATGTAATATTCAGTCACAAGAACAAAATAACGGCCATATTCACCAACCATCACTCAAATTTACGGGTCCCTTAAGTAGCATCTAGGGGGAGACCAAGTAAGAACTTCACTATCACCAACGTTTAGGTGTCTTTTGAGACTATCTAAGAATACTTAAGGTGCTAGTAAAAACTGTCATAAGTCACATAATCGTTTAAGTACTTAATTCTAGATATCCAGTTAACGCAAACAGTAGAACATAACAAGCGACGACAGATAAGCTCGTCTCATTTGAATTCATCATGTTGCGTTCGTTCGTGAAAAGGATACAAACCACTGGATAACTAAACATTTGTTTTCTAACCATGCCTACGGAACGCTTTAATAAAATGACCTATATAAACAAATCTTATCGGCCAGTCTTGATACGAGTAGAATTTTTTTTATTTCATTGAAATAAATAGACCTTGGTCTAACTAAATGCAAAAGTAAAAGGCTTATGATTGAAGATAGTCTAGAATAATTGTGTCTAAATCAACTTAAGACAAGGAACTCCAAGAAACTGTTTAAATTAAAAAGGAGTTTTCGGATTATTACTAGAAAATGCATCAGTCTATTATGTCAATCGCTTATTACATTGTAAACTACATCGTAACGGGAGCCAGTTCCATAGTTTTAAAAATTTCATCTGATCTTTAATAGTACAAGTACAAAGCATACTAAAATTAGATATCATTGAACTAAATTACTTCGACAGCGCGTCGAGAGATTAGGGCATGTGTGGAGAGGTGCATATGACATAATTGTTTCGCTGAATAACACTGCATAGCGTGTTGAGTGTATGCTAGGCCTTAGGCTTACTGTACAAGCTTCTTTATTATCTATTATCTTTGTCATATAAAAGTTAAGAGCTGGGAGAAGAATACCATATTATGTATTTTTACATTTTCTGTTATGAATTGCGGACTTCAATTGCGAAATTATCTAATGCCCCAATATCATATTCATATAACTGCACACTGGTCTAAAACCTAAAATTTAAAAAAAAATAACGTTTTCGTATAGTACAAGTCTTTTAGTAAGTCTGGTTGGTTCTTTGTTTACAACAGATCATCATTTAATCGAGATCTGTTTACTACTTAAAAATTCTATGCGAGTGGACCAAATGGCCTCTCATAAAAACACTAACAATGCAGTAATTAGAATTTATTCAAAGTAAGATGACTCTAGACATTTGTCCGCTATTCAGAGCCGCATGCGACATTGACATTGGCCGGTTCCTCGACGCTAATTAAACTTAATTCTTGTCTTGAATTATTTAAACTGCCGCATACATTTGTGGTTTGCGATTTAATGCGAGTAGTTTATCTTCAAGGTACATAAAGAAATCATATTTCACGATAAATACTTAATTGAACTATAATACGAGTAAACACTACAGTCTAGTTTGCAGGAACTAAAAAGGCAATCACATACCTACATACACCAACAACATTGATCAATGAACTGATATAAATTAGGCATGCACCAAATGTTCCATAAGGCTGTAATAATAACCAATTGACAAAATAAAGAAAAACCAAAACCACTAGAAAAAAAAAAACAAAGAAACACCAACACCATGTCTTAATCGTAAGCAAACAAACAAGACGCTAGTTTTTGATAACAGTTAAATTGTTACAACTCGTAATTTTTGTCTGATAATAAATCAGCTATCAAGAACTAGCGCGTATCGTCATAGAACAAAAACAACCATGTACACATAAGCCAAAACGTTCCTAGCGTGGCGCTTTCTACCTGGAGTGCTGTTGCCTGTCAGAGGGCGGCGGAGAGGGCGCGCGGGATGAGGCAGCTGTGTTGTCGCGCGCCTCCGTCGCCGACGCAGGGCTGCCCGACCCGCTGCCGCCGAGCGCCAGCGCCAGCCCGCTGATGCTGGAGACACACCACCACGTCACCACAGCCCTAGCCAGCTACAATCGATCACCATGACCTAGCTGCTCCAAAGTACACACACGCAAACATACTACGACATCTAGCACTTTAAACTATGAAACACACAATTTTCTAATAATGTTTTTGGAGCAGATAAATCGTTAAAATGGAACTAGAATTGATAATCTATCGTACTACTTTAGTTATTGTGACTATATTCAGTGAAGTCATTTGTGCTTCAGTGTTCTACATCAGATATGAACTCAACAAATATCCCGCCTTGCATTGTTAAAATAGTTGTCGGTTATTCAAACTTCGATTATAGAGTTAAAAACAGCCGAGCGAAGCAGAACATTCTCAGCGGGGTGAAGAGATACATAAGCAGTGATGTTCAGTTAGTGGCAAGGCAACGGAGGTGTCATTTGTATTGAGGTAAACGCAAGCAAGCATAATTATTTATCGGTTAAGTATTAGACCTATCATGCATAGACGTAACAAGAATATTAAGTTCACGATACGTCCTATTGTAGTAGCACCAAAAGTGACCTTTGTCTCTAAATCGTATCTAGAGCTGGAAATCGTTTCACATAGTTAATGTACAGAACAAAGAACGGTGACGTGAGTTCTAGTCTCTCGAGCAGTTCAGTGTTAAGACAATAATGAGCATTCAGGCGTCAATCAAAAAGTCTAGGAGAATAAAGAGCTACAC
>JAOCNA010000012.1:8714399-8730260 GCA_026546675.1 Papilio helenus | reverse complement strand
CAATATCGGTAAAGCCGTTCTTGAGTTATAAATAGTGTAACTAACACAACTTTCTTTTATATATATATATATAGATTGCAATCAATGAATTATAAGATGTTAATTAAACATGACTTTTTTTGGTATAAATAGCTTGTATGTAAAAAAAAAAACAATATTAAGATTTAAATATATACATGGTGTTAATTATTATTATAGGTGACAAGCAGGATGTATGTAAATTAAATAATGACAGTACAAACTTCATCTTTACATACTTTACGATAATATTTATAATATATAGATTATTGTAATCAAAGTTTAATAGTTTACGATAGTTTATCTTTCGATGAAATCGAACGTAAATCCGTTACTATGATTATTTGTTATTTTGAAATGAAAATAAATATTTATCGACGAGATTAGAATGAAATCTTCAAGGTGGCGGGACGGTAGCGACGGCAGACGACAAGATAAATTAATAATGCCTGATAGTAATACGATTTTGTAATAGAGCTCTTCATCGTTTATGCTACCCTGGTACCGACTAATAGTTATGCATAGAAACGGATAAGATTATGTTATGCTTCTGAGATTCTGGCTCATGTAGTTTACTACTGCTGTTACTGATATGACCAAACTTGCAGTACCAGGCTTACAGAGATAGTGAAGGTTAGTAATATTAAAAAATGTTACCATAGATGCCACTGGCAAAAATAATAAGTTGAAATACTAAAAATAACATTTAAATGTTACTAACAAACTTGCAAATCATTATTATCATTGTTTACATTCGAGTTAAAACAAACAATTTCAACATTTTCCTGTTTTTTGAAAATTTAAATTTAGCTTTTTGTTAAAAGGCGTGTTTCTAAAAGGACTTCATTTAAGGATTATCATTATGTTATTGTATTGTATATTTAACCTAAGGGAAACATTTTGTCACTAAATAGGCATATGTATTTATTTATACACGAATCAACAATAAAAACATTTTTGTTTACAACAAGAATGGTTCAAGCGGAGGTGTCTTAGTCAAAGATTTAACGTAACAATCTTCACTGGAGGCATTTAGTACTGAAACGAGCATAATATTTTGCGTGTCGAATGCGCGCGAAACTGAGCGTGGAAAAGCGGCGCGGGCGCGTCCGCGTGCTGAGCGTAGTCGATTTCGCAAACCACCATCTAATGTGAACCTCTCCGGCGAGCGAGGCTCAGGCGAAGTCGAGAGGCGGATGAGGCGTCGAATAGTGCGTTCATTAAACACAAGGTTGTGCCCGCCGTCCCCGGGCCCCGGCCCGTATTGCCCTATACCCGCTCCCACGAACCGTCCGCAGAAAAAAATCAAAATAAAAGTAAATAAACAAATCCTCACCTTGCAAACTGTAGTGCACTTCTATTCGCAATCTCATTGTACAGACTCAAAAGGACGTTGCTGTCGAACATATTAACACATCACAGCCATTTCTTTCACAAATAAAAACGTAAAAAAAAAAACAATAACAATCCGAATACGAAGCACCAGCGATCACAGGATTATCACACCGGCCGATCCTAGGCACGTCCGTGCGCGAGCGACGTCAAATCAAACTGGCCCGGTCAAAATGACGAAAGTGAAAACATCGCACGCACAGAAAAAAAGGTTGGCGGCGCGGCACAGTCCTTGCAGGCCACCTCTCGCGCGGGCTCCAGTGACACAGTAACTGCGCGCTCGCGCATCGCCCTCGCCTATATAACAAAACGCTTTGCGGCTCCGGCTTCAAACGCCGCCGGACGGCACAAAAAGAAGATGCCTCGCCTCGCAACGGTAGCTAGGAAAGAATGAACACAAAGAATGGCGACACGTGCGCGCGTGTGTGCACGTGCGCGCGTCTGTGTGCGCAGAGATAGGCGGCCGCAGGAAACTCCGTTCTCTTCCACTAGGAAAGACCTTGGAGTTGAATCGGCACGTTGCAATGTGTACCGCCATCGCCTACGCCGGTGCCCGGTACCTACTCGGCGCCTTACTGCCACACTACGCCACAACCGATCATTTCATATTACACGTTTGTTTAAGATCACGATCTTATACTGTGGCACAGACGATTCATAAGATTTCTTAGACCATAAACAACAACAATTGAACATTTTGCGCATTACATACCTAATAAAAAATCTTATGTAGGCGGATAAAATCAGCGTCTAGCATGTAAACACAATACGATAAGACGTCCGAGTTCGAGGACAAAACAAAATGTAAATCTAGTCAAAGTTAATTAGTATAACAGCGATTAAATTGTTTTACCAAACGATGACAGCTGCGCAAACGGTACAAATCTTGTCAAAGACAATGGTGATGCAACGAAAGTTGATAATGTTTTTAGCAGTTTGACACGTTCCGGGCGTGGGCAGTCGGTCAAATTAACGAGCGAGGAAGTGTTTTGCGCAACCTCGTGTGAAGAAATGTAAGGAAAGATGGGTTAAGTGAATAAGTAGGTAAATGACATCTTTATACATGTGATGCAATTCGGAAATCAGGAAATTACTTAAAATGTTCGGTTAATTTTTTTTTACATGACTAAAAAATTTACGTTATGAATCGAATTTAATGTTTAATAAAATGCATATTAACATAAAAGTATGAGTAGCTCATCATATTACGAGAATGATGATTTATAACTTTCACATTTTACGTAACGATAACAATTGTGTACTGTAAAAAAACTATAACGCTATACATATACTGATTAGTAAAATTAATTATATGATAGTAAATGGTTCAAATGAAACTCGCGAACGGCACAAAACATTCAAAATGTGTTAAAACGAGGCGAGCAGCGACTCGTTCCGTTTTGATAACGTAACAGCATTTCACTTTCGTTTCCACACTCTCATTGTCTAGTGAGCACGATTGGATAACTGCGCAAATATCTTCCGAAGCGGCTTACATAAATGCCTCATGATCTGTTTCTGTGTGAATCGCATTAATTGCGTCTTGTTTTTCAACTGTTTATTTCATACTAGCTGTTACTTGCGACTTAATCCGCAAGAAATAAACAAATAATAAAAATACAGCCTATGTTACTCACTAGCTAACTAGATATCGTAAATTTTTAATGTTGAAAGAAATTTTGTAGTATGTAGTTTTTAAGTTATTTTAATACATACAAAAATACAAATCTATCCTCTTTATAAAATTAGTGTAGATTAAAAATTAATCTTTTTAATATAGTGAGAGGCTCCCAAATCGAAGATTCGTCTCTTGTCCCTACTTATTCTTCATTGTTTTTGCTTGCGGAAAAATAAACTACGACGTAGATACCGTTCGGTATTTCTCAAATAATACCGGCTCGATGGAACAGATAAAGAGCTGTCTATTAATAATTAATAGTGAACTGTCATAAAATGAATTGTCTATCCATCACTGTACTGTCGGCCATTTCATTCTCATTTGTAACACGGAACAATAGTCTATTTAGTGTTTTGCAAATTGTAATACACAATGAAATATGAATAGCATAGTTATGTCTAATTTTAGCGCGTTTTCTCGATTTAATTACCAAGAAAATTGTCATGTTTACTCTAATGACCATATTTGCGCAACATTGCCGAAATGAATCATGCCGTGAATTCGACGAAATGAAAGAAGCGCTTGAGATGACGAAACAATAAACACGATTACTTTAAAAAATGACAAAAACAAAATGTATTTAAATAAAGAAATGTCATCACTTCAAGAATATAGAAATCTATACTTCTATACTAATATTAAAGAGGAAACATTTGTATTTTTGTATGTAATGAAATAACTCAATAACTACTGGGCCGATTTTGAAAATTCTTTCACCGTTAGAAAGGTAATTTGTCTGTGAGTAACATATATATTTTTAATTTCACACGGGCGAAGTCGCTAGCAACAGCTAGTCTGTAATAAAAAAGATTAATGATGACTAAAATAACTACATAATTATAAACTTAAATAGTTTAAATTTAAATAAATCCAAGTTTCACTTTAATGCGATGAGCTGAACTTTGAAGTGGCTATGAAGGAAACATTTCCTCAGAGTAAATTCGAAAAGACAAGCCAATAGAGTGGCGCGATTTCGAAACGCATTACTGGTTTGTTGGCTCCACCTAGATCGCTCGCCACGTGCATTGTACATGTATTTATTTTGGCTTTAAATATACTTTAACATCTTATTTAAGAGCATTAATGTTCAGTTCTGGAGCTTATTATACTCTATGTAATGTCATACAACAATTTTTCGTCTTCAAAATCAGTATGTCATTTGTCATTATTATCACTACCTCTTGTGATTTATTCATTTTAAATATGTGATCAATTAAGTAAATAATTATTACTATCTCGAATTTGTAATCGTTTGATTAAAAATGTTATTTGTCATATTTTAAAAACAAATGTTTCGATTCAGGTCTTGTTGAGATGCAGAAGTACTTGCTATATTTAGTATTCTTTTTTGTTTATTAGCACATGTTAGCTAAGGTCAAGATTGACGACAAAGCAGATTATTTGTGATTCTTGACAAAGTAAAAGAATTGTTGTGAGTATGAAGTCATCGGTGAGATTCGGCCAACTCCGGGGTACGCACACTTTCCCGTCACAATTTCTCTGAGTGAAAGTGTATGTATTGTAGTTTTGTCAATGGCAAAACGCTACACTAATCTTAAATCTGAATCTTGCTTGATATTTACTGGCGCACCCGTTATAATACTCGTTTGACAAAACGAAAGTTTGCTATTATAGTTGCGTAATTGAAATTTTACCCGATTATTAGCCGGTCGATTTGAAATGAAACGTTTCGTAAGAAACATTGTTGTTTTTATAATTATAAATTGCTAACAAAATAAATATTTAACGACCAAGCAGATTTACGTATTATTAAATGTTTTAGTAAACATTTACTTAGCTTAATTTCTTACGTTATTTCAAAGTAACATCCTAAATGTATAGACATTCATGTCTTTAAAAGGAATTTAATTGAAGCTATCAAATCATCCACATCAAACAAATTCATCAAAGTTAATTTTAGATATGTCACGATACATCACGGTTGTCGTTTGTTACTATTAAACGAAAATTCGTTATCCGATTGGCCTTGGACAGCGTCCCTTTCAGTTCCACTAAATGATGACAATTGGTCGTTACGTGCTCGTCATAGCTGAGAGCAATGGTCACGGCGACGCTGCAAGGTTTCCTAGATTTGCTGCCAACGGCCGACGCAGACATGACAAGAGATGAATAAGATATCGCAACACGATAACTAACCGATTTCATTTCACCTTTCGTCTAATCGACGGCTAATGAGAAATTGTAAAGAAAAATGGAGTGGCCGGAGGTTTTGTAACGGTTATCGAAAGCGCGAGCTGCGGAGCTCGGGCGCTCGGCGTAGACGTCGAAAGTGAGACCGTGAGGTTGCGCAGGCGCGTTACGAAGTTTTTATTGTCGGCCGCGCGCGAAATCACTCGAAAGTTGTATTGTCCTTGGATATTTCACTTCTTTATTTGTTGCGTTTCCGACACCCGAGCCGAAGTTCAGTCGGTGGTGACGCTAATTGTGCGCTTTGCGTGCGTTTCACCGCTCTCGACCTCTCGACTCCCCTTCACTGCGATCTCCTCGGATTAGATTATCGCAGGATGCAGTCGCTCCCGTTTCCACGGCGGTTGTAGTGTTTACCACCGCCGTGACGGGAGACTTTACACCTGTACACTGAAAATAGAAACACTCCGCGCAGCTCTTACCGAGGAACGATGTTAGGTGAAAATGTTTGTATGTCGCAGCAGTCCAGGGTGCGTGTGTGCGCGGGAGTGCGGCTGCGTCCCCGGGCTTGCGCCACTTCCCCGCTTGCGACACGCTTCCTCCGGGAGAGTGCGAGGCCGCGCGGGTTCGCAGCGCTTGCACAACACGGTTATCGGCGACCCGGTTTCGGCTTTGGCGTCCACTCGAACTGAATCCAGGGCTGGTGAGCACTAGGTAGCACTGTAATCCGGGCACAGTCACAGTCACGTCGTCACGTCAGTCGCGAGAGCGCGGGGGCAGTCGGCGCGACGGCGCTGCGGGCCGCGGGCGCCGGGCGAGTGGCGCGGCGCCGCTGTCGGTTGCGCCACGCTGGAAAGTAAAAGTGAGCGGCGCGCGCGGGGCGCGGTGGCACATTTCTCCCACTTTCGCCACCGTGATTCACTCGTACATGCCAAGGTCGCCTCCAGACACTCCTGCGCCACGTTCTCCTCCTTTTTATGCCCCTAAGTATGATCTAGTTGCTAGATCAAATGATCCTATTGGTACAGAAACACAGTAAACATACAGAATATCATCAGCTGTACGTTCTTGCTTTCGCAAATAATACAAACGGCTAAAATGTGTTGTTTTATGCACAATTCAATAGAGAGATGGTAGACAATAGTCATTATTATTTTCATTTTTCTGTGACATTGTTTTATTGCGCCCCAATAGATATTCTTTGTTACTTGTCTTTGTGCTCACTTAAATCCGCTCCGCTGTTTGCCACTAATGATCATAAGTTTTCTCCGTGATTTGCTAACATTTTACTCTGTGAATTCGATTGCATCAGCAATCAAGCGGAAAATGAGATATTCTGGACTTCCGTGAATGGTTTATAGAAAGTGGAGGAAATAAGATTTTCGACACTAGTCAAGTTTCAGAATAGTAACCGCTTGTTATAAAGAAGTTTGTACTACGATGTCTTTTCACATACGGCATATTTCGTTGTTGATTTCAATGCAGAGATAAAAGCATTTTTTGCTACTTTACTTACTATATTGAGACAACTTTCAACAGCTGGATATTGCATAATAATACATTAAGATAAATAAATAAGTGAAAGATATAATTTAATTCGTGTTCTCACCTGGGGCTGATTCTGACGACGAAGTATCAACAAAGTTACGGATCTTTGTAGCTGAGAGTTACCAGAGCCAAGAGACACTTTACTCGTATAATACTGTTATATCAGTTTTTCCGAGAAATATGAAAGGGATGAAAATATGTTGTTATTCAATTGTTTCAACAGGGCAAATCTATGGTAAATAACTTGCCACTTTACCTCTGCTCTAGTTGCCAAAACTAGTGCAGTTAAATTTTGTCTACTTTATGTGGTACACAAATTCTAGCTATTCATAGTTTAAATTACGGCATATTCAATAACATAATTTCGTTCGTTACAACACTTTATCTTTCGTACACTTTGTTGGTTGCAAGATCTACTTTCTATAGATAATAACGAAGGCGCCCCACTATCACTTTCTATTTATTTTACGAAGGCTCGTATCGCAATGAATGGACAATGCTTGTTACAGTATTGAGATTGTTTATTGTATTTTACTCAACACTAAAGAATGATAATACGAATCGATTAACTTTACTTATTTAGGAGTAATTTTATTGAGTAGATTAGTACTTTTTGACCTACCTTCCAAAAGAAGGAGGTACTCAATTCGTCTGTAGGTTTTTTTAGTGTTACGGCATAACTCCGCCCCTGGTAGACCGATTTTGAAAATTCTTTTTTATCCGAATGGTAGTGCTTGTAGGTGGGTCCTATTTGTTTATATTTAATGCTAAAGATTTTATTTTCATATAAAAATTATTCCTTTGCCAAAACACTGAAACAAAACACCTTTGCAAGCGCCAATGGTATAATGATTCACAGTACGGATATCCGTTCACGTGGTCGTTGGTTCAAATCCCGCTCTTTTAATAGTCCAACTATATCGTAATACAAGCACAGAACTTAATTGGAACTTAGAACAACACTATGTATGTGCTTTTGGCATTTTGTAAAGGGTTATTAAAAATACCTCAGTGAAAGGCTAGACTTTCTAACCTTTAAAACGCATATGAAAATCTTATAAAACATAATTACAATTTTTTTTTAATTGGCTACTTACTAACTTTTATTTAATCCCAGTACGTACAAAGTCGCGGGCAAAAGCAAGTGATCAATAAACCAGCAACAGATTTTTGGTAAAATATTACGACAATGAAGAGAAAACAATTTCAATTTAAAACTTAGATGACTAATTTAACACCAACGAAAACTCAATTAATGTTGATATAAAAATACGAACTTTCAATTGCGTAACCCTGATCGAATCGTGTGAAACTGAGTCACTGTGACAATTACAATAGTAAATAGGACGTTAGAGATATATTTTTGTTACACTATCAGACTATTCAATGGGAACGGATGAGAGTGCATTGCGATACGAGAATACAGGAACAGAAACAATAAAATGATATCATCACAATTTAATTTGTAGTTGAATGTTCATGCTTTGAATCCATGTGTAAATATTACTAGTTGTATAGTAATCCTGATGATTGCTTAAACGTGCGACGTATCTTCAATAGAAGTTGTTAATAGCAAAAACCTTTGCAGGAAAATCTCTATCAAGAAAAATGTCTTTCAAAACAATGTAAAGGAACAACTTACAACTTTATTAGACTCGACAAAATGTACAAAAATAATTACTAACTTAGGGCAGGCTCCGAGCCCCTCAGTGGGGACATACAGTGAGCTGGTGATGATGATGATACGTCTTCTAATCCAAACGTAATCTTTAATCATAAAAGTGAGAAAATAACAAAAATCTCTTATTAAATAAGTCAGAAAATCGTTCCTTTATAAACCACGTAGTTGTACAAAAATGTACAATAGAGCAGCGGATTGATCTACTTCTGTCTAATTTTAAATAACTCTTCATTACTTACAAGGAGCCTACATCTTTCAACAAAGTCAAGTCAAGACGTTTATTGAAGGTCAGGCTACGTAGATACGGGCGTAGGAGAGGATGGGTAGTGGGTTATACTTGTACGTGGTCGTATAGGTAGGGACTAACGCCGCACTGGCGACATTGAAAGTTGGCATTACATTACGTAACCCTAGAAACATCGGGCGTGCGGATTGAATATCACACCGGGTCGCAGTCGCACGTGGCGGACACTGCAACCGCCGCGACAAATACACTGTCTATTATTATTAATAGCTACTGAGAGCAATATTTTTCTTTACACTGTTACTGGACTGCATGAAGACCGTTGTGAAAGACAGTTGAAGATCGACGTGATATTTTTAGATGTGTTCACCGAAAGTATAAAGAAACGACAAGCCTAATATTAGTCCCTTTCCCTTACTACCCTTATAAGGATAGAATGGGAAGGGAAAGCGGATTTGCCGGTAGAGAAGACGCATAGGAGAAGAAAATATCCTGTTTATGTGCGTCTCCTCCTCCGCCGACAAGGGTAGGCAACGCATCTACAATTGCGGATGTCTATGGGCAGTGATCGCTTCGCCAAGTTGGCGGATTTAGGTGGCCGCTTGCTGGTTTGCCTCCTTATGATATTAAAAAAAGCCTAATAAATAGTTGTCCATCCTCATTCTAGTATACCTGCATTGTTATATCCTTTTGAATTCGAATGTCCGTTATATGTAAGTCATCATCTCCTAATTATATGAATGTTTGTTGTAGTCGTTGTCCGATCTCAGTTATAAATAGTCAATTTTAGGCCCAATGCGATAGTTGCAGCTCAGTGTAACATTTTGATAACCTCAGATATAAACTGTATGCTTATCGCGGAACTTTAACTCTCTTTCTAATGTAGGTAACCTAAATATACACTTATTGGATTAAATAATTAATTGATTAAACATTTTATTTTGGAGATTTAAGTCTATGGGTATGTCTTAGTCCAATTATTTGTATACTAAAGTTAGCTCTGTTTTTATGCTTGACCTCAATTTCATTTGAAGTCAAATGATATTACGTTGTTACGTACTAGCTAAGAGTAGAAAAAAATTCCAATTGCTAATAAATAATCCAGAGGTCGTTATTAAACTTTCATTTGTTTTAAATTGTCTGTACTTAAGAGTAAGACAAAATGCTGCTAATAACGTTGATCTAAATTGTACATCGAATACCTTTCTATTTTTCCACTTTCATACACCTACGCATAGATGCTCTCTATCATGTATTGTTTTTGCATACATTTAGGATTTACTCTTAGATGTAAAGCCGTTCTATATTCTATATATATTCTTCAGTTGACCTTGAAATTCCCAGTTAAGTTATTTCATATGAACTATATGAATTACATATTATGCATTTATAATAAAAATTGTTAAGATTGAAGATTGATATCTGACATTTTATAAAGTATCATACAAGTATTAGATTTCGATTTAATAATTTTACCTATTATGAAATAGTAAAATAAGAAATTACTGTATAACAATACTAAAATAATTTAAATAACACGAATGTACATTTCTTGAGATTATCGCTATAGATGGCAAGATATAGGCGAACAATATTTCATCGCATTATTCTTTGGAAAAAAACATTAATAATTCATTATTACAAGTAGTCTAACGTGGCCTTGACGATTATTTCGGGAAAAAACTATAGACTTAATATGGGTCACAGCTACGACTTATTCTCATGGAAAATTTCTTGAGTTGTAACATATTATCAATATAAAATACATTTTTTGATATTTCTTAGAATGTTAGAGTTCTAGCTGTGTTTTACTTTAGGTTTACATTAAATCAGAAAGGTACAAGTTTTTACTTCTTCAAACTTGTCAATTGTTTGGATAATTCTTGATGTTTTAGTTGGTATTATAAAGTAAAAATTGAATTCGCACATTTAATATTTTACGAGTAAAATCTTGAGTAAAATATATGCTTCAATAAACATACAACTTTCATTGATTGCGTTTGCTCGTATTATCAAATCGAAGCGTACGTTCGCTTGTTGTCGATCAATAATATCTAAACAATTGAAATAACACTCTAAAGATAAAATATGAATTGAAGAAAACTGTGTCACAACCTTCGTCAGCGCATTACGTTACAAAATTATAGATAACCCCGCCAGGGAATCAAACCAGCTATCACTGGCTGCGAGATTGCCGAGTTACGCAATATAGAACGGGGGACGAATAATCGATACGTTGTTAGACCAAATATGGTGATTAACTTTAAAACAATAAATTTATCACTTCCAGTATTTAGTCTAGTAAAGAAAGAGACTAGATGAATGGATTACATGAAAGGAGATATGACCAAGAAGAGAGTTACGACTGAAACGATGTAAGATGGTATGTTGTACCAAAACCCGGTAAAAGAAAAAAAAGATGAAACGTAACTCTAAAAAGATTCCAACGAATCAAGAACCTGCCTATTTTGGAAGTCGGATAAAAAACAAAACCTAGAAAATGTTCAGTAGTAATACAAGTAATTGGAATTACCAGCAATATGAAACAGTTCACTGCACTCACTTAACCCTGGCATTTTACGAAAGCGTAGTTCCTGGTTAGAATTTAAAAAGTATAACGAAACAATCGCATTTTTTACACTGTTAGTATAGATGTCGAAAATGAACTGACTTTATAATAATATACTTGGTTTTGCTCGCGTCTTCATCTGCGCGGAAATATATTTTTTTTAAGAAATATAGCCTTTGTTAGTGATAACGTAGTTATTTATTGGTGAAAGAAGTCTTGTAATCGGCCCAGTAGTTTTTAAGTTAATCCAATACATACAAAAATACAAAGCTTTCCTCTTTATAACTTATACTAAACTATATAATAGTATAGACTAGCTGTTGCTCGCGACTTCGTCCGCGTGAAAATAACAATATAGCATATGCTACTCACAGATAAATTATCTTTCTTAACGGTGAAAGAATTTTTAAAATCGGCTCAGTAGTTTTTGAGGTATTTCAATACATACAAAAATACAAATCTTTTAAATATAGATATAGGTTATCCATGTAAATTTAGTAGGATATTGTTAATATATATTTTCATGCGATAAAAATATTTCCCATGTATTATAGAGAATTTGATTTAGATTTTTAGTAACTGTTGCTATTCTCGATTGACTTAGTTGAAAACGATACTTCTCACAGCCACGTGACATAGCGGCGCTCAGCGCTTATACTGATAATTAATAATAGCTTCTAGCCAGGGCTGGATTTAGGCGTTATGGATTTTCTTCTTTTATCCAACACATGTTTAGGTGTACGGTAAATTCTAACAAACTCTTTATACAAACAAGCTCGATCTAAGTGTCAATTACTTAAACATTTCATCTCGTTTTATTTTATTTTTAGGAAAATAGACAAGTTAAGATCGTGATACAACTTGCTAACAAACTAGAAAATTCAAAGATATGTGTAATCTCAACCAATACGCATTGGGTCAGCGTGGTTGACTAAGGCCTAGTCACCCCTAACATAGGGTAGACTCTAAGCCCCTTAGTGGGGAAGTATAGTGTGCTAGTGATGACGCAAGTACAATTTGTTACAAATCTAACGTAACTACCTCTATGTTTACTTTTTTATGTGCAATATATAAAGTAGATGAAAGACTAAATAAAAAAATATGTTTTTAATATAAAAAATAGTTGAATTTTTAATATTTACGGGAAATAAATCTGTCCCTGGCCCTTGTAGTATGTTTACAACTTTATATTGTCACGTTTTCCTTTTACTGTTTATTACAGAATTACGATACAATAAAAGTTTGCAGACAGGAAATTATAATCTATGAGTAAATACTTGGAAACCATTTTCTGCTTAGTTCACTTTTTTGTAATAATTTTCCATTAATCTCATGTACTACCTATTTTAAATATTATCCACGAGTAGTAAGATATACATAGCTCTACGTATAAATATATAGCGAATACATAACCTAACCTAGTCATTATAATAAGCTTTATTGCCACCTCTTTTGACCTTCACAGAGAAAAGACAATTATAACACGTGTCGAGGGCCTAATGATTTAGGCACCTCTTATGAAGTTTATCATAAAATGGTTGATATAATATAAATTATTAATACTGTCGCAGATATGAATACAAAAGTGTTAGGAAGCTGTTCGTGCAATCAAGTATATGTACATAATCCTGATTCACGTTTATTAAAGTTTCCATGAACGTGACCGATGACGTCATTCAAATGACGTTATGTTTTATGCTGTTTCTTACATCATAATCATCTAAGCGCGGTAGCATTTCACTAAGATGATATGCAAATTAAAACAAATATAGCAAATATGGTCAAAATATTATTCGTATAAGTATACATCATTAGAATGTAGAATTGTATAGTTAAACATTATGTTTTGAATGCTTTTCACTTTTAGATATTTTACTTAAACTGTTAGTAAATAATAATAAAGAAGAGCGATAACAAGAGCGTCCTAAACCAATGTCCATACATGTGTAGATGTAGATGCACCAAATGGAGGTCTATGGTCTCTACCTAGCCATCTGGTTCACGGGGAAGAATAATGTTGTTGTCATTTAATGTTGTCTACAACGGATCTTTTCTGGAGTTTGTTTATTCCTGAAAAAAAATACTGAAATAATTATAGATTACATGAATGTTTCAAATATTATTTATTTAATTAAAGTATGTACTTAGCTAATTATTAGTTCATGTAGAAACATATCTCTTTATTTATTTTAATGGGTCTACAAAGCGGCTGTTTATTGCAACAGTTGTTGAATACTTCCGCGTTACAATTTCTTGTAATAAAATTCTATTGATTAAAAGCGCAACATATTCAGAAATCCTTTTGTTTACACGTGCAATTGTTTATTGCTAATGTTGATATCTTGTACTTAAATAATTATATGAAATGTAATATTTTTATATTATTGCAAAATAGGGAACTATTTTAATTAACAATAAATGATTTAATTCATTTTAGAATCGTTCATAATCGAGATTCTGTAATATATATACATTTTTTTTTATATTGTGAGGTGGCATACGAGGAAGAGGCCACCTGAATCCGCGGAAATGGCGAAGAGACCACTACCCATAGACATCCGCAAATGTTGATGCGTTGCCTACCCTTAATCGATGGTGGAGGAGACCCATATAAACAGGATGTTTCCTCTTCCTGTGCATCTCCTCCGCCGTCAGATTCACTTTTTCTTCCTATCATTTTCTCTTAATAAAATGGAACTAAAATCAGGCCTTCGGTACAGTTTTGTTTATTTATATGACGATAAAAGCTTTTCCGTTAAGATTTGAACTATGGACAATACGTATGCACTTTTAGATAACGTATACCGGTAGTACTTTTGGTTTCTAAAATTGACTTTGTGTCATATTCTAAAATTATCACCATTAACAGGAAAATCATTCGTTGTGAAGCACTAAAATGGCGTTTAAAGTTATGTAATCAACGTCTTTATTAAAATACAATTCAAAATAAGCTTATTAAAAAAACATACCGACGAATTGAGTACCTCCTATTGGGAAGTCGGTCAAAAAAAGGTATCCCTTATTGTTCAGACTACAAATTTAATTTTAGCTGTTTCTATCATGATCTTTTTGACTAAGAAAAATTGCTAAATATTTGACCCTCTGGACTAATGTTAGGTACATTTAATGCCAAGTTTTTTCTCTCTTCATATATAATTATTTATTGATTTACACCTCTCAAAGGATGTCAATTTTTTTTTGTATTTTACTTCTTATTCGTTTAATTAGTAATTTCCTTTAAGTAAGTAATATTTTAAAAGTGACGGATTTCCGTTTTTATTTAAGTTGTCAAATAAATTGTAATAAAAGAACGGGTATAACATTGTCATAAAATTACATAATCGCTGTAAATATGTGTTTAAAATATATTTTAAATTTTAAGTCGATTTACAAATGCTTATATACATAATACATGCCTATAGAAACAGTATTACAAACTAAAAATAATTTATTATTACATAACCTTCGTTAATTAATATACATAACAAATGCGTGAAACTATCATAACCGTAGAATTCCACTGCCTTGACACTCGTATTACATTGCTGTTGCCGTTTTGCCAGAGATCATAAAAGGAACAGATAAGAGAGTACGTACACCTGTAACTAAACTATTTAGTCTCGCTTTTATACCTATGAGCTTATATGGAGGTGCGGACACTACTCGATTTTCAATTGTGCAACTAAATAGGTGAATTGGTCGCGAAACAATCGACAATCGCGCAACAGTTTGCCGATAGTTAAGTCAAAGTTCGCCCACTCTTACTTTAAATCACTGCAGTAGAATACTACGGTTAGGTGTATGATTGTGTTCATTTTTCATATTAATAATAATATCGTCGATCATGTACACAACAGCTTTACAACCTCTGCTGAAATGAGACGAACAGACCCATCTTTTTTTGTTCAACATCATATAATGTGTTTTCTTATTGTAATACGTGTAATTACCTACACGGAGCAACGTATTCCCTTTCCTTGACTGCACGAACGAAGCTGGAAATTGATAATAGTGAAAATCATCTATCGAATCAATCTACGATATTCGTTAACTTACTTCTTACTAATATTATAAATGCGAAGATTTAGTTTATGGGTGGATAGAACAAGGAACGGACCTATTTGAATTTAGCATAGATAGAACATAGTCTGGAATGTCAAATAAGCTAATAAAGTTTTTTAATTTATCACAGACGAAATCGCGAGCACCAGCTAGTCTATACTACTATTATAAAGAGGAGAGATTTGTATTTTTGTATGTATTAAAATAACTCAAAAACTACTGGGCCGATTTTAAAATGTCTTTCACCGTTAGAAAGGTAATTTATCTGTGAGTAGAGTAACATATGCTGCATTTTTTTATCATGTTTTAATTTCACGCAGGCGAAGTCGCGAGCAACAGCTTGTCAGAAATAAGGTTAAAAAAAGATATTTTGCGTTAAATTGAATATCTAATTTTTACTTAGTAATTTAATAACAAATGTAATACTTTTTGAAATTTAAACATATTCATATTCCGCTTTCTGGTTTTCGAACTTTACCTCGTAAGCAAAAATTTAACATCGTTATTTTAAAATTTAAATC
>JAOCNA010000012.1:8629083-8640245 GCA_026546675.1 Papilio helenus | reverse complement strand
ATAAGGGTATGTCATCACTAGTGTTGTATCCCTACCTATTATTTCTTCCACAATAAATTCATAATTATGAGACAAAAACTCATAAAGATGAATATTAATATGAATCAAGACGTTCTGGCAATAGCCGTGTATTCTTTTTCGTTTTCGAGTTTTGTCTGTATTTTTTTTTTATTTTTCAATGTCACGTGTTTAATATTATTTTTAAATTATATCTCAACAATTCGTTTTAATTTTATTTTATTGATGTGAATAACATATAAATGAACTCGTAGTTAAAGTAGCTGCAGTTCTACGTTGAAAATTAATTGGGAAAAAGGAAATATTTCCAGTTTACATCTTTCAATTTGTGCAACTGCAAGTTTTTAGTTACGGTGAATCGTATTAGGATGCAGAACTTTAAACAATGTTTATAAGTAACTAGCTGTTGCCGGCGACTTCGTCCACACAATATTAAGATAAAAAAAAATCCTATAATATGCTCGTCTATGTCAGCTACCCTTCAATGAAAGTCCGGTCGGAATCGGCCCAGCCGTTCCGGAGATTACCCGGAACAAACGCGGCTTACGGACAGACAGACAGACAGACAAAATTTTTTTAAATGCGATTGTTGTTCGAGTGAACGTTGTTCTTCAATTATCATCGTGTATTGGGAAAAAATTGCTTATCGGTGATCCCTTTTTTTCATTCTTCAGATGCCATCTCCTATCAGCGGTTGGCAACGATTACTTTTTCTAAACTTTTTGTCTTACCTTACTACTATTTGCTTTTTGTATACAATTTACATAGCGGTGATACGCAAATACCCACATATCAGCGTATACATGTGTCGATGTCCAACGACTACCATTGTTCGATGCGAAATTCTTTACATATGCATACGAATATAATATGTTCATTATACACACATTATTAACCGGCACGACGTCCGCCAGTACAAATGAATAAGGCCTGAGGCACACAGCCACCAAAGCCAATTCTAACCAAAGTTGTTTTTGGTAATAAGAAACTGCCATAGAATTATTGCGCAGTGAATCGTTTACCAAATAATATTCCAGTGTGAAACCGAATCTTTCATATAAAGAAAACTCTGCGTATTTTTATGTTTCAGTAGTATAAAGCAACGCTCCGCGTCTGTTCCAATTCGCTTTCGCAGCTGTGTGCTACGGGCGTAATCGCACAAATTCCCTCATTTAGCCGACCTAGCCAATCGAGCGAGACAGCTGCGTCAAAATAAACTACTGTTTTTATACTCTTTGTAAATATTTTTATAATATAAAGGTCATTGTTAATACCTAAATGATTCGACACCCATAAAAGTGTAATAAGATTGTATTGCGACGATCCATTAAAGCAATTTGGGTGTAATTAAATTTAATAATATTAGTATTGCATGACAATAAAGGTGATTAATAGCTACGGCTTAAACACGATCGAGTAATTAATAACATTAAAATGAACATTTTAATTAAAACAGTCGTTTACTTTAATATCTTCATTTTCTGCGATAAATGTATTCGCTTGTTCTCTGGTTAGTATATCTTGTATTTGACCGTTGTCAACGAGCACTCCACCATCTGCCACTCCCGCTGCGGTGACGACTCGTTTGCTCAAAAATAACTGACGACCGGTTGATGCCATCTCACTCGCGCTCGCACACAACTACACCAACTGGAGTGTCGGACACAACTACCAACGTAGCAACGCGACCGACTGATAACGTTCTGTGCCACTCGTATTGATCTCGAATGGATACACTTGCGATTATCTTACAAATACAAATAAAGTTAATTCATCTGTCTGTTACACGAAATTCTATAGTCTATTTACTAATTTGAACACACTTTAACTATCTTAACATCCATAGCTCGTACAAGAGCCGGATTTTTCAAGAACAATTTTTCTATGATCATAGAATAAATCAACGGAGGTCTAATGGTCCTGAAATCATAACCACGACAAACAGAGAGCAAGTTTACAAGATGAACAAAGTAGGTACTAATATCTGGCCTAAGTGAAGAATTCGATTGAACTGGGAAAAGAAAAAACAACCGTAGTGAGATTTGTATAAGGCCTCTATGATACTTGGCAAACAGTTGCCTAGCGATGATAAACAATGAAAAGAAATAAAATGCAAAACGGCTTCAAATTAATTGCTTATAATGACCTAATCCGTTATTAAATTGAGTGTCTAGGAAACTCGACAACGAGGAGATAATGGTCAATAAAAAACTTATTTGCATTTTGCAAATAAGTTTATATTTATGAAAATTATATGCATTACCTATTTAATCTGGCGCTAAAGCTATATTTTAACATTTGTGTCTATTTATTGAAAGATTCTATGGGTTGGAATGTTGATTGATACATTGTGATGCTTCTCACAGGCGACGCATTGCCATTTCTTTTATTCATTATAAAACACAATTTAATGTATTGAGACTATAAATAGGCAACTGTAGGGTTGCCAGACGTCTTTATATTGCTCTAATGTGTAATACTGCGATTGACAGTTAACATCAGCCACCATAATTTTATAGATCGAAGGAAAATACAGCCGTAGATATTTACAAGAATGAAAAAATTGTTAAGACTAAAAAAGAAACAAGTGAGTCGTGAAAAAATGTATTGTCTTCTATGAGATTGACACATATTAAACACGTGAACTAATACAAGATAAGTTTATCTGAGAATTTTATCAGTAACTAGACTTTCTAGCCGTGTCCAAATATCTAAAGTGTTTGTCTAATTCTCTTTAGGAAAAAAAATTCAGTTTTTTTTCTGAATGATAACCGTTGTTTGAAAAACATGACAGAATGAAATTTACAGCTGGTACTAATACGATACGTTGATTTTAAACAATACTGTTTTTACTATACTCGGCTATCTAGCAAATGAGGTGTTGTCACTTGTCAGAAATTAAAGTATGTCACATAGTTAGAAACATGAACTTTTATAGAAAGTAGTTATTCTTCAAATGTGGCCTATAATAAGAAGAATCTGTGCGTATTACTCATTATAGACACTAACTACGTAAAACGCCATGGGGAATATAATAGCAACGAAAACTTCAAGGAAGACATATACATTTCCTCTTTATATTAGTAAAGATAAATCTTTACTTAAAAATGTAGAGAAAAGATACGATCTTTTAAGCGGTTTTATAGTGTTATTTGCGAATAATAGAACTTGTACCATACGCAATAACGAATGTTGCAAAAACATGATTTTGTCAGCCGAGTAGTCATTAAGGAACGGATGCTCTGGTGTTACTTACTCTTAATTGGTAACCTTCTATCTTATTTTTGTTTATAATTCTTTAAAACATACGTATATTAATTATATTTATATTAATTTATTGTTTTAATTTTGAAGTAAAATATAACCAAGTGTAAGAAACCAATTACCTAAAAATGTTTCACAAAAAATATAAAAATAATTATACTCTTTTTACACATAGTGGAAATGCGAATGTTGAGAAACCTAGCAGAATTTTATATCTTATCTTAAACATATACGAATATCATCAAAATAACCTAATTTTAAATATTTCTAGAACTGACAATATGCTTTAGATTAACTAGCTGTCACCCGCGACTCCGACCGCGAGTAATAAAAAAAAAATATTTAGTACCCTATGTGTTCTTCCAGACTATGCTTACATCTATGCCAAATTTAATTCAGATCCGTTCAACTGTATAGGATACCTTCTATACATCCATCCAAACATACAAACTTTCGCATTTATGATATAAGTAAGATTATAAATCTAATTCGTACTTTGCTTATTCAATGTTAGAATATAAATTAGGAGAGGTCATCCAAAAAGGCAAGTTAATCTTCTATGAAGGTCTTTATAACTAAAAATGAATGATTGATTACTAAAGGAAATGACATTAATAAATCATTTTAATATTAAATTTGATACTATTAAAAAAACTTGTACCATTTTAAGGGGCTCTTAAATATTTATTTGTAACAATGACATATTTTATTATCTCACAATTGACATCGTTGTTGAGTCTTAATTGGTTAATAACATTTTTTCCTTACATTATCTATACTCTATACATATAATAAAATTGTAGTGTCTGTTTCTAATATCAAAAGAAAAAATCCAGATTTCGGGAAGATGATGTATTTGCCTTGCCGATAACGAAAATCACATTTAAAATTTGTTTGTCTTCCTATCTGCCGATTTCGACGGGACTTTCACTGTAGGGTAGCTGACATAAACGGGCATATTATAGGCTCCTTCTTTATCTTAATACTAGCTGTTGCTCGCGACTTTGACCGCGTGAAATTAAAAAAATATAGCCTATGTTACTCACAGATAACGTAGCTTTTTAATGGTGAAAGAATTTTTGAAATCGTCCCAGTAGTTTTTGAGTTATTTAAATACATATAAAAATACAAAAATACAAATCTTTCCTCTTTATAATATAGGTATAGAAGTATAGATTAGTCTAGATAGCGTGGACGAAGTCGCGGTCTACAGCTAGTACCAAATAAAATTACACAACACGTATATCACTAAACTAGATTTGTTTCAAACCAAAGCCGTCAAAATCACTTTGCTATCATCTTAAAAAGGTTTCTTAAATTGAGGTCAAACAAACCATTTATTATGATTTAATTTGTTTTCAGCTACTGTAGTAAGACCTATGTGCCAAAAAAAAACGAAAACGACATTGCAATTTTAATTCCTACAATTTATAAGTCAGGTATCAAAATATACTGGTTACAATAACGATTTTCCTAGATCTTATTCAATAGTCTGTTATGTTAATAATTATTCGCTAACATAATAATTTCCTAGCTTCAAGTAAATGCTAATTTTTAAGAAAAAAACATAATTTATATGCGAAAAATTATGTTTAATTGGAATGTAATGTACAGGTCCTAGTTTTTAATTTGTTAATTTACAATTAGAATCATTTGATGAATGCATAAAGAAAAAAAAAAAGTATGTTTCTCTGAATATTGGTAATTAGCTGGTACAACGACTTTTTAATAGATAACATGACCTTACTTTTACTGTTTTCCGTAAACTATAGACATGGATAATTTAAAAATGACGACAAATCTGTTAAATTCTGAAAAATTGAAAATATATTTGCGTTTACGTAATATTTGGGTACGATTTTCAGTTAAAAAGCTGTAGCCATATTTAAAAGACTGGAACCAATCATTTAATTACTGACGTTCTGATATAATTGTATAATATTGTATATTAAGAGCGCACACTTGAAACTAAACTATCGCACAACTGTTTAGTCTCGCTTTGATTCCTATGAGCTTATGGAGGTGCGCACACAACAATTGGCTGCGAAACAATCGACAATCGACCATCGTACTACAGTTGTGCGATCGTTAAGTCAAAGGTGTATGCCCGCTCTAAACGTTCCGTATGCCACCTGCTCGGAAAAAATACCACCTAGGGAAATATGCATAAGAAATACTTTAAAGAAAATGTCGAAGCCACACGCAGACTGCTGATTTGCAAAAGGGCCGGGTGTAGAATTCTGTTTCTAATATCTTTTTAAAGAGAAGGCGTGTTAAGAATAAATGTACTATAATACCTCACTTTTATAGACCCACTCTGTCACCTCCCATGTTTAAACATCTATGTATTTAAGTTTAGAAACAGTAATGTTAAATTTATTTTGTAATCGCGTGTAAAGTTATTTAATTAGATACAACAGCTGTTTATTAGCTAAACTCCATCAGCGGAAACGAAAGACTTGTTGCAGCAGATGTTCAGAAACAATAGCTATTTTTATAATTACGGGTAAAGATACGGCGGAATTTTTCCTAATTAATTTTCATTCTTACATTATTTCCTCATAATAAGAGCGGGCGCACACCTTTGATTAAACTATAGCACAACTGTTGTACGATTGTCGATTGTTTCGCAGCCAATTCACTGTTTAGTTGCACAACTAAATATCAAGTAGTGTGCACACCTCCATAAAAGCTCATAGGAATCAAAGTGAAACTAAAGAGTTGTGCGATTGTTTAATTTCAGGTGTGCGCACGCTCTAAGAGAAAATGAAATACGTTAAATGTGCACTACAGATGCTATCACGAAAATTTGCGTGGAAATTTTGAGAACGTATTTCAAACGTCTTCGACAAACTTTGTCTTAGTTTTGTTGCTGTAGTTTATGGCCGGTAGTGGCGCTGCACAAATGTAATACAAATTATCGATGACGTTACGAAAACGTTCTGACGAATATTTGTGATAAGCCCCGTAGTACAATTTTAATCAGATATGTTACTTGCGTAGCATGCCAATTTCTCTTAACTTCAACATATACGAAAGTTTAGCAGTGAAACACGGTTATCTGCATTTTAAACCTAAATTAAATTTTTCATTCTAATAGGCTTGACACATTGACCTTTATTTTTTAACACTGAATACATGACAAATTAATCTTACACCGTTCAATACACGGTACTTTAGGATTAACGCATACTAGATTTATTGTTCCTGTCATATTACAGCTTGTCGATCGACTCGAGATCACAATGAT
Source organism: Papilio helenus (assembly GCA_026546675.1). Taxonomy (NCBI): domain Eukaryota; kingdom Metazoa; phylum Arthropoda; class Insecta; order Lepidoptera; family Papilionidae; genus Papilio; species Papilio helenus. Next base: position 8,633,713 of record JAOCNA010000012.1, on the reverse strand, counting down.
TGATTAGACGGTATTTAAACAAACGTTTTTTAAGACGACTTATTTATTACAAAACTTGCTCTCGAATTCATATACATCTTAATTTATGCTAGTGTTTTAATCGTGATAATTCATCACTATTGTTTATACCGCCATCAGAAGAATACGAACGTTCCATTTGATTGATCTATACAGATTTGAACAGTGGTAGAGGCCGCTTTAACAACTTCGCACGAATGGGCCGGCTCGCCCGGTGGAATACCACGACAGCACAGAAGACAGACATGAAGTGGAAGCAAATACGCGTTTCGTTTGATGAGTGTGGTGCTAGAGGCCTAACATTAGTCCATTTTCCTTTCCACCTTTTTCTTGAGAGGAAAGGATGTGAAGAAAAAAAAATGTTTTGAACACAAGTTTTAGCAATGAAAACTCACCGTACAGTACATTATTGCTTCATATTCAAGACGGAGCCGGTAATAGGATTTATGACATACTTTGACGCATGTCATTGTTTGTAATTTTTTTGTGACCTTCATTGGAATTCATCTAGATGTGACGCCTGTCTACTAAAATAAATAATTTCAATGGGCGTCAGCCTTAACGAATGATATTTTATTCTCGTATAAGATGACCACTAGAATCATAACACATTTACAAGAATAGGTTATTTAAAGCAAGAAATCTGTAACTTGTCTTGTTCGGTATGTGGATTTAAATTTAGCGGTTATATTGTACAGGGCTAATGCGGGTAGCTGGGCTCATTTTTGTTCTCCAGTACAAGAGGATAGTTTAAAATCCCTCTCGTATTCGGTCGGGCGTGAGCCTGCGGAGAGATTTGCGGGAAGTCATGTGCAAGAAGGGTAGTGACTCGGTTTTCAGAGTCCGCACTGGAAGGTCATCGTAAGTGGTTTCATTTTGGACAACATGGCGTGATAATATTTTTTTAACTTGTTAACATAGTGTCTATAAATATTAAAATGTCATGGGTAAATATAGTAAACTAGATAGTTGGGACATATAAGGTATTTATCCTTCATGCCTTTTACGACACAATTATCTAGTTAGATTTGCCAGCGATAGACAATAAATTTAAAATACCTGCTGTTACGTTTCGAGAGTTTGTCAACGCGCCCGATAATGACTGATATAATTGTCTATATTTGTCGTAACTTTGATCTCATTCTATGTTTATATATGTCTTACAATGTATATTAATTGTAAAGACATTTAACAAGAAACATATCAATAGACTATAGGGTCTATCTCGATTATTGGCGTGACAGTTACGAGATACGTTCGTAATGTCAACGATAAAATTTCTATGAGATTTGTTAGATTTACGCCCAAGCACTACGTAAATCTAGTACAAATTTTGTTCATGACTACGAAAACATTGTCACGAGTATTTCGAGATAAGCCTACTAAACAATCTTTACTACTTCTAGATTTTCGGCCATATTCCGAACTCATTGCAGGGTCTTTCCAAAAATCGTATTTATCTTCATTGTTTTTTAAATCCTGAAGTACTGAGATGTGGTGTTCATTTTGAGGAAATATCTTATACAAGGAATAATTATCAAATCTGATTTTTTTTCTAACAATGTTTACTGTTTATTATTAACTATTCCAATATATACACAATATATACAATATACGCCTTTTATCGTGGAATAGCAATTTTTTAAATCATGGCATAGTTGCACTAAGCGCCTGCCACTTTACGAACAGCAACGGCTTGACTTAAGCTCCGCAGTTTTAGGATTAAGTTTTTATTAAACTCGCTTTATATACTACTATTTGTTAACTTGTTCACTTCACGTTTGTTCTATTTTTCAAGTTACATCACAGTGATATTTACAGGTATTCAGTTTAAGTAGTTTTTAACCGTTTTTAGTATTCTTGTGGCTTACTGTACAACCAATGTAAACAAATAGTACCAAACTCAACAGTCTGAACTCAACAAATTAAGTTGTATTAAGTTGTCATAGTAACTAAGAGCATTTTAAGTGTGATGAAGCGAACACAAATCTCAAGCGACGACAACGAACACGGCGAAAACAGACACGACGCGAACGTGGAGAGAAGTAATTAAAAAGACAAAAACGTTTCATTTAAAAATGCTCTTCTATTTTTCGTAAAATACTATAACTTTTTACTCGCATTAAAATATTTTAAAAAAATGCTGAAATCGTAGTCTGACAAAAGTTACTCTTAAAGATACAAATAATATAAAAACGTTTTGTTACGATTTCTTAATATACTCCGATACCTTGTATATAGAAAGCAAACAAAAAATTGTTTACAAATAATAATTTATTCGAAGCATAATTCTAAAAGCTCAATGTTACCATACAATTATTAAATTTGGTATTTCCTACTTTTATCTTCAATTTGTTTATTATAATGTATTTAAATACGTTTTAGATGTCTTCTAAAGTTAGAAAACGCCAATAGAGTTTTACTTGGAAATTCGAAGGCGAAAATTAAAGTAATTTTCAAAGTTAAGCTTAAAGCCCACATTCATGACAAAAATCGTAAAGAGGGAGTTTTTTTGGTATAATTTGAATTTGAATAAGATGTTATGGTCTAATGAAACAAAGTTAAGCATTATAATTCAAAAATTTAGGCAGTATTTTGTCTTTTTATGGCGGATTTTATCCTGTTTCAAACTAAAGTTCTTGAAAAACAAAACGATATCGCTACTAAAAAAATCCATTTTATTTTCTAAAATACTCCCTAACAAATAATAAACTTTTGACGTAAAGGAAATTGTCCGTTACAAGGAAACATGAAATCGATTAAAATTCCATAACTTTAGACAAGTTTGATCTCAAAATGGAAGTCGAAGGGGGGCCCGTGGGGAAGGTGGAAGGTAGTAGATATATTTAAAAAAAGTTACTTAAAATGTTATCCGTCTATACTTGAAAATACAATGAAATATTGAAGATGTGGTTTGTATTCCAAATGGCATTTTGACTACAAATAAGGTAATGATTTCAAAATTATTTTAAACACCTGAAAACAATTAAAATCTTAGTGTGTCCACACGATATAGTTTCAAATAAGTAATCTGCATATTGCCACAGAATTTCCTATCGTTCTAACATCGATATTAAATTTTCGCAACTCTGTCCATCCCTATAACTTCCGTATCAGAAATTTCTTCTTCTATCAATAAAAGTTTCGCCCGGTTTTGTTCGGTTTTGAAAAGCTCGCCCGTCGCATCGTTACGGACCGCGGGAGTAATAACTTTGAAGCCTTTTGTTACAACTTTGGAAACATCTTTCGCGTGCCTTTGCCAAACTTTTTACACAACAAACATTAAAAGACGATATTATAAAATGAATACTATAAAATTAACTATTTATTGTAAAGATCAATTTCCAGCTTCAGGGAATTTGTAATAAAAGATAAACAAAGGACTCGGTGGAAATCGAAACAGCAGCCACGGATCAGATTAAATTGAAAATTATTTGCCGAAAGTATTCAAATTAGGCGCGTATTTGTGAAATATTCATGAGACCAAGGTACCAGGATCACATGAAGGGCAGATGATCCCTTCCGAATAATTATTCTTTATGAGCTAAATTATTTTAGAAATTCCATAAACAACGTTTAAAACTTTAATTACTTCTAAATTAATTCAAGTAAATAATAAATGAAACGAAACATTGATTAATGAATTACTTCTCGAATCAGTTGTAAAAGCTACTCGTAGTATACAGGTTGAAGTAACTATATAAACTGTTGTTAGTTCGGTTTCACAAGTTCCCAGTAATCCGGTACCGTTAAACTCTCTCTAACAAGTTAATTCAATGATCCTAGATCATTAATTTAACTACCACACCTACTCGTTATAACTTTAATAGAGATCCCACAAACTGTCTCTGAGACAACCCTAAACTTAACATTGATTACTGTTAGTATTCTAAAAAATATTTTATTTTTCATATGTTATTGTCATGCAAGAATTCAAATTTAAATTATAAGATTTGTTAATACCCAAAAGTAATTTTTATCCCTTTAATGTGACATCAAAATCCAATTTTAGATTAGTAATTCCAGATTCCGTTATAATTTTTGTATCTTACATCATGTATATTCTGCGTTGGATCGTGTATAAGATCGCCGTACTTATCTACCCGGACCTCAGCGGTCGGTAGAGGCACTCTGGACTCGGAGTTGAAACGAAACTGACCCTGGACATCACAACACCATGATATGTGTCAGAACAAATACATCGCTGTGCAACTAGCTAACTGAATACTTGAGACTTGCAAGTAATATAGAACGAAACATTACACCTGCAACTTTGTCTTGTTACTAAATGAGTTCTAAGTTTCCTTGCGTAAGTGTCAAGTAGTCAAGGCTACATGTAAAGCAGAATGAACACTTGAGATAGACGTAGCAAGCGGCGCGTCATGCTTACACGCTTGCATGCTTCAATATCTACGAGCAAGGTCGCATGCGCGGCGGCCACTTCGCGCGCTTCATCCGCCAGCCTCCTGCCTCGAGGCGTCGAGTCTTCCTTTACAACTACGCTATCTTCTGCTTCCTTGGTATCTTCAGAAGCGTCGGGAGCATTGGATTCGGGATTGATATCGGAATTGGGATCGTTTTCTGGATCAGGCGGGGGTTCAGCGTACTCAAG
>JAOCNA010000012.1:8395400-8406042 GCA_026546675.1 Papilio helenus | reverse complement strand
ATATGCGTTATTTAAATTAATACAAATAGTTTAAAGAAAATTTTAAGGTTTTTGGATTTCCATTCGCACTATAGTCAATTGGTCGGAGGAGCTGTTAACATATGAGATGCGACGGCATTATGTGATCGAACGAGTGTGAGCGAGACGGAGATGATTCGCATCGGACGGTCGAACCGGCCATGCGAGATGCTCAGCCGTATCATAAATATTAATCAGGCGTTGGTGTCAACAGCCAGCGCGTAACGTGATACCACTGCGATCCGCTGCTCGCCTGGTACTCGCCTGCCGGGAGCCAGACGACTCTATACTGCAAGATAATTGCCACAGACAGACAAATCTACTAGAAAATAAAATCCGATTTTCATATCTCATTTGTAATAAGATGTTTTTACAAATATGTTTATGTATATGCAACAATATTTTGTTGATAAATCTTTTTTGATGCCTGTAGAATTACTCTTTCCCAAAAGGACTTTGAATTTGTGATAATAATGTTATCGAATGCACATCCGTTTACGCATGCAGCCATGACCTGCCCTATAGCTCTCAGCGATTGGAAAACGCAGTTTATGTTAATTACTTTTAGTCTACAATACTGTTAAATGATTATTTAGTTGTACCTAACTATTACGAATGTCGTTACTTTAAGTGTTTTCTTTCATTACAGTTTGGTCATTTTGACCAACTTTCTTGTAATAGTTTTTTTTATAAAATTCATGGTAATTTTTTTATTTTGTTCGTTATGCTGGATTTGTTTTATTTTTAACTAAATGTTACTTGTAAAATACTTAACCATGGTCAGATTTTTAATTACTATTATATTTTTTTTTTAATTTATTATTACAAATTTGGTTTTGGTAGATATTAATATTTTTAATAATCGGAAGTTGAAAATTTTAAGGTTTCAAAAATACGACCTCTTTTTTTTTAAATTAATACATATTTGGATAAATGATATTATTTAGCAACAAAACAAATTACGATAACAAGTTAAATGAAAATACGTTTCCAAAATTAAAATTTATCCAAATATGGAGTTTATCGAAATCAAAATTAACTTTTTAATTAAATCAAAATTATATTTAAAAGTGCAATTGGAAAAAGATATACACGAGGAAGTTTATTTTATTTTATTTTAATGCCGAGACAGGTTCAAAAACATGTTTACATTGATTAAGTTTTATCAGAGAAAATGTGAAATGTTGAAATAAAGTTTAGCAATAAAAACGTTAACCCATCATAATGAAGACAAAAATAATTGATCTTGTTTTTTAATAAACATGAAATTTATGAAACTCTTATGGTCGAATATTGAAACCATATATTGTACAGTGGGCCGTTAAACTGTTGAAAAATTCGACAGCGTATCGAAATTTAAACGTAAAAATTTTCAATGAACATTTTTTATATTTGACTCCTTCAAATGATTACTTATAAGTTCACCGTTGCCAAGAAATGTTTGAACGTACCTTTCTCCTTAGTAGTATGAAATTAATTTAAACTTAATTAAAATTCCTTCGTTCATTGCATGTCTTGTAAAAATGCAAACAATCTTGTTAACAGCCGTATTGAATATTGATTTAATTACAGATAATTTAAAAAAAATATAATTTTGACCAATTAGAGAAATACGGTCACAGACGATGAAAAAGTGGGCTAGTTCTTGGCTTATAAACAGTAAACGCATATGTGGGGAGTTGAGTATAATATGATAATGGCAACACTGGCCAAGATGTCTCGCCGCTAGGTTGGCCATACTGGACTATTAATCAGGATCGTTACATTCCAACGTAAATAAAACATCTTCAAAATGCAAATTATTCATATAAAATTTTAAACGGTTTCATATTTATTTAAATTTTTCCTGTCGCTTTTGATTAAAGAGAAACGATAGAAATTGGTAACTTGTTGAAACAAAGCCAATTTAATAAGTAGTCATTTATTTAAATGTCAAATTACTATTAATTTAGTTATCTTTAGGCAAGGCAATTAAGAACTTGGTTTATAGTCCAATTTGGTTTAGGTATATTTTAAAAGGTATAGCAACACATGGGGAACCTACATGGGCTGCTTTTTCCCGCCGATGCGTGCGAGCACATCTGCGAAGTTTTTGCTTGCGTGTGTGCGTACAGTCACTTTTTTGTGTTAATGTATAGCCGACGGCCGCTCGTAGCTTCGAAGATGCGTTCAAATGTTTTTCTTTTTTTATTAACGTTCGGTTTCATCGTCGGCCGCTGTGTTACTAAGTAAATATTCTTTTATCTGCAATTTTAATTACGAAATTGATTTTACAAAGGGTATTCTGTTTTAGTTGTTAATGATTGGATTTAAATTCAATGTGATTTGACGTATAGGAAAACGAAAGCAAAATAGTAAATCTTTTAGATCACTATCATTGTTAAATCTCTCGATAAAAAAATTCTTGAGTTAAAATGAATTAAAGAACCTTGTCTTAGGTTGTTTGTTAGTCAGAGTTTGTTGTCAATACGTCAATGAATACTTGAATGGTAACCAAGTATGGAAACGGCGCCTTAATAAATGTATTTTTAATTTGTTTTACTCTGACATCAAACAGTATTACATTAGAAGTTTGTAACATTATTTAAATAAAACAATAAATGCAAACAAAACGGCATGATCAAGAATGCCAGTATTTAATTCAGATAAGGAAGTGGTTAGATAGCTATGAAACGGCATTTTCAACCTTATTACATTGAAAGAAAGACAAAAACGTTATCTATGACAAAATCACTTGCAACTTATCACTTTGAAAACAATTGCGACTGGTATCACGAGGTATTACGTAATAGGTACATACAATCTTTTAGGCTTCACGTGGAATACTAAAGCGCACATTTTTTGCGCAGATTAGATTTCGTGTTTATCTTTTTAAGTAGTATTTATATGAGTTGAATAAATAAATAAGTAGCTAGTATACGAGTAGACGGGAAATAAGGTGGATTAACATAGTCCGGCGCGTTAACATTTCGATCACGATTGTTTGCTTCCCTTGTTTAACTGCAAACAACACAATCATGGTCATTACTTACGTCCCTACTTCTTATTTCTAACATATAATTGTAACTCCAATCAACAAAGTGATCTCACATTAAGCCTGCTACATACGCTAATTTCTGACAGATTGAACTGAAGTCAAACTTAGTTCTGTCTGTATCGGGCTTTATATGACTTAACGCCATCCATTTTTATGCAACAGTACCTATCCATTTGATTAGGACTAAGTTACAAACATAACTTCAAGTTGCCAGGACAAAACAATGTGAGACAGGCCCAACTAATATTTGAACCATTTCAACAAGGGGGCGCAAATGATGCGGAAAATTATTAGTCCATTTTATAAGTAATCATAACACAGGATGTTATAAATTTAAATTTTAAGAGTAATCTACAAATATGGTAATAAAGTAATGTTTTGGTAATACGTAAAATAAATGGATCATCAAATATGATAGAACTTTTAACTGTTGGTCGCGTTGTGTGTACTATCACGTGCTTTTGCGCCGGGGACTTAAATTGAGTCAATTGTTCAACGCGGACTTAACTGTACAATGATAAATTGGATCGTAAGGTTCCATTACATTTCAAAAATGTATGTTAATACGTCCTCTTCCCTTGACCTTATTAAAATAAGCAAAGTTTGTATCATTACGTATTTAATAAATTATTGTAAATACATTAATGTTGTACACATATAAATAAATGTTTATTCGAGATCAATACAGCTATTCTGTTAAAGTTATCTAATTTAAAAGAAGTAAGTGTAACATTGCAACACACAAGAGCGTCGATAGCTCAGGGGTTGAACACATGACTTGTAATCCACATGTCCTGAGTTCGAATTCCGCCATGTACCAATGTGATTTTCGATTTTTCGGATTTCATACGTATATTTACCCGACGTACTTACGGTGAAGGAAAACATCGTGATGCAACCTGCACATATCGGAGAAGAAAGTCAACCAACCCGCACTTGGCCAGCGTGGTTGACTGTGGCCCAGTCACCCTAAATAGGGTAGGCTTACCTTTATTATGCACAAATTTATCTTCTGGACTAAAATTTAACTAATATTATAAATGCGAAAGTTTAGATGGATGTTTGTTAGAGTTTGTAGCTTAAACGACTGAACGGATCTCGATAAAATTTGGTATAGATGTGTAGGATAGTCTGGAAGAACACATACTTACTTTTTTTTTATTCCACTCGGACGGAGCCGCGGGCGAGGGCTAGCTATATGCCATTATTGTACGTCGCATACAAGTATTTCGAGGTGATATAAAATCTTCCGCTGGCTGCGCCTGCGCCGTCTCGTACCATTGTAATAGATACGCAGTGAGTGATGGATGAGCTCTTATCACGACTGATAACCTTCCGTCGTTTGTCCTGCCTCCCCCGACCCCCGCAATCCCGCTCAGCCCCTCTCAGCCCCTCTGCGAAACTCACAGATACGTGACTTTTATTTTGCAATTACTTGTTTAAATAATTATTTCAAAAATACGTGGACTAAATATGTATATTAATGTAGGTCTGTTGTACGAAATTTATGCTATTTACTTAGTTTATTTACATATGAGAATGTAGGGCATTAAAGACACGGAAACTTCTCCACTTATTTGCCAAAGGTAATATACCTTAAATAATTGATTTTTAAATTAAAATATCATATATTTTCTATTAATGGGACTTTATTAAAAATTAATTAGTAATTCCTTGCTGCTTTCAATTGTTCAAAAATACGAGACGTGATCACGCAAACAATTGTAATCTTACTAATATTATAAATGCGAAAGTATAGATGGATGTATGGATGGATGGATGTTTGTTTTAGTTTGTAACCTAAACTGCTGAACGGATCTCTATGAAATTTGGGATGTAGAGGATAGTCTGGAAAAACACTTAGGATACTCACTTTCTTTTTAAATCCAAGCGGACGGAGGCGCGGGCGAAAGCTAGTTAACAATAATTTAATGTTGCCAACTAAAAATATTATTTTACAAAACACAAAGTTCGCATTTGTTACTACGCGTAACAAATACCCAGTTGTTCTAGCTATTAAGTTATTCAAGACGCAAACGTTCGCGAAACGACTTGGTATTTTTTTTAAAAGTATTGTATACAAATCGTACGCGTGTCGACTGACCGGCGATCGTAACTCGAACCGGTCATGCTTTTGTTGTCTGTAGTCATTAGTGAACTTGGCGTTATCGGCCTCTAATGGCCGCGTATCAAATATTGACTGTTTCACTATCGGATACGTCATCCAGACACTCGACCATCTTAGAGCGCGCGAACACCTTTGACTAAACTATTGCACTACTGTTTAGTCGCCCTATTGATTCCTATGAGCTTATATTGAGGTGGCCACACTACTCGATATTTAGTTGTGCAACTAAACAGTTGAATGGGCTGCGAAACAATCAACAAACGCACAACAGTTAGTTAAAGTGCGATAGTTTATTCAAAGGTGTGCGTCCGCTCTTACACTATATCCACTTGAGAGAACCGATTTTTGTTTCCGATATCATAATGCTTTTCTGCAAGTCATCTTTGAATGTTAGTTGATAAAATGTTATATAATTTCAACGTTATCGATTACGTTGACAACGTATTTGAAAAGGGAATTTCGGCTGATTTTTTTGACTGGATAGCGAGCGAACTGACTTAAGAGATGTCTTTAGTGAACGAACAACCTTGAGTGCTGCTATAGGTGTTAACTGAAGAAAAAAAATGTGAAAAGAAGACTATAATGTCTGTGCATTGATGTCAGGTAGTTAGGTTCTCTTTTTGTAAAGGATCAAGCTAAGTCTAAGTAATTTCCACATCCTCGAGTTATAGCTTATTTTTTTATCTTATGTTTAATAGTTATAAATTATGATTTTATGTTAATAATACAGCCGATGGTAATGAGTAAAATTGTGAAATACTGGATCGTAAAGTTTGTTGTATTCGCTAAACATAATCGTAATTAAAAATTTTGCATATAAATGAAAAAAATCAGTAACCTTGTCTAAGTCAATTTTATAACGCCTGAGAAACTTGGTACCTACTAAATTATTTTGAATACATATTTCCTGCTTTGTAATTTTTTTTAAAGCGAATTATGTTAATTAATTTCTTTATAGTTTGGCTAGTAAAACATTTTTACAGTGATTTTGAATATTATTAGTGTTTACAATATTAGATACATTTTCATTACAAAATTAACAATTAAATATTCCTAATATTACATGTAGTAAATACTACTTAGTATTCGCAAATATCTATTTAGCATTAGGTTAACCAGGGTAACAGAAATTTCCAAAGGTCGTAGCAAATATTGGTAGTTTGATAACGCGACCCCGTATTGTCTATACAGGTATCAAGAACAACCTCCACATCTGATAGCGTAATGTATCATTAACTCATTACATCTTATTGTTATTTGAAATATAATTGTTACGTTACCATGCGTTTCGACTGTCATGAAACATGTTTTACAACAAAATAATTTATTTTAATTTATTGATACCATTACGTCATAACATGTAATTTAAATACTTAATTTGTAGTTAAAATAATTTAAAAGTAAAGTAAGAATGTTATAGAAATTTACTCCTTATTTGGTGAATAGCTGTTAGGTAAAGCGAGTTAGTAGGAAGCACTAAATATTTATTATTTTTATAATAGAGAACATAAAGGATTTATATAGAAGTTTACATAAAGTTTGCATTTTATGTAAATTGATTTTCTTCTCTAAAAATGATAATGTCTTTTGGGTCATATATTTTCTTGACAGCTAACAGATCAAAGCAGAGCCAAATGTTTACATGCTTCCTATTTTTTACAAGATTCAAAACAGGTTCTCAATTATCGAAGATATGCGGTATCTTGTACAAAATCAGCGAGAAAAAGCAAAAAAATCACATGTAGAGCTGCGGGTAACGGCTCGTTTATTAATTTTTATTTTTTTTGTTTTCGTGCTGAATTATTTTTGGGTTTTTCATTAAATATTTATGAAAGTTGCTCATTAAGGTACATTTCGATTGGTTTCCTGTAAGTATTTTTTGTTTATTAACTTATTTTCGTAAAGGTTATATTTAGACGATTTTTAAGTGAGTGATTTCTATACTTCCTTACTTAAAACCAAAAACTATAGATTAATAATTGAGATTTTACTGAAAAAAACCCCAAGTTCAACTTTATTTTACTTTCCGAATGTGGGAATGTTATGCATTAAAAAATAATGTTTATTTTACCCGTGGGCGTTTGTACCCGAATGAATGAAGTACTTCGTCAGTTGCCGGTAGAGTTCGTGTATCTCCGGCGCTCAAGGTCAAGAGAGGGGGGGAAGTAGGGGGTCGCGACCTCGTTTCCACGGGGATCGATGGGCGCGCCTGGTAACCCACCCTAGAATTCGGCCAGCCGGCTGTTTCAGGTCGAAACGACGTGCGTTTTCAATGTCAACTGATTCGTGTGAGCCACCCATTCCGACTACCTCGGCTGGTGGTATTACCAGTTTACGTGACTTTGTTTTATTACTAACGGGTTGTTGTGATTCGACAAATGTCTGTGCTTAGGTCAGATGATAGTGCCTTTCAAATAAAAAAAAAAGTGAAAACAGTAATGACAGTTTGTGTAAACCGCTAAAATCCAGACGACATTTTTATAATAATGACATTTGAGTAACTTGTAAATTATCATAGTCTATGCATGGGACATTATAACGACAATTATCTTCTGTTTAAGTAAGTTTTTGTAGTGATGTTTTGGTAAAATATTTGCCTAGACTTTAGCTACTACTCAGTTCTGTTAACAACTTAACTCGTGATGACATCTCGATAAGAAGTGTACGTAGAGGAAACAAACAATAAAACAAAGATTAAATATAACAGCGCAACACTATGTAAGTACTATCAAAAGCGACGGTTATTTAAAAAGAAAAAGTAACTAGTAATTTCATTTCTTTCGAAGTTTGTAAAAGTAACTAATAAAATTGTATGCAACCGTTCCGTCTCCCACGACTGACTGTATTTAATGCTAAGTACTTGTACAACCGTATATTTTTAATTTAATGTGTTTTTGTTCAATTAGTAATTCATTGTAACTATTAGATAATAGTAATGATGTTCCGCTACAATTTTTAACATGTTTAGATTTCTATCCGTTGATTTTGTTATACAATTTAACAAATGAATCAATTGATATGCAATATTCTAGACAAGTACAACAATAACATAAGCTATGATTTAAAAAATCAATTAAAAGTATGACAGTACTAATTTTAAAACAATTTCCGATTTAAAAAGTTTATTTGGCGATGCTTCAATCCTTTAATCCGAAACAATTCAAAGAAGTTAATAATACTATTATTTTACAAAACAATCTTTGTCTGCGAAAAGTTAGGCTTATTGATATCATATAGATCGTAATTCCAATTAGTAAAACACGAAATATGCGACGATAACTCGAATCGTCTCGCCATTCATAAAGTGTTACGTCCGCGTATGTAAAAATTAAAATTCATTTAAATTCAATACCCTCGGTCTATAAGTAAATGTCACGATAACCGTTTACTTCCTACTACATAGTAAGGTTGCCACTTAAACAATTCTATGAAGACTAACTAGAACATTAGTAGCTATTCTGAAATTAACATTTATGTGTGTGTTTTTATACTGCCAAATTTTAAATTGTCGATTTAATGGGCTTTCTGTATTCATTATATTATTCATAAAGTGTAATAAGTTTAGTAAGTGTTTCATTTTAAAAACGTAAATTGTACTTATGTTAATGAGTTTGAGTAACATTGGTTTAAAAACATACAAACAAAACTCTCATACTACTTTTTTACGAGAATTAAAGGGCAACAAAATGTCAGTGACACAATAACATACCATTAATTTAATTGTAACTGGATATTTCAATACCAAATACCACAATGTTGTTTTATGATTAGTGACAGCCCTAGATAGATCGCGTAAAGGCTGCTCGTTGCGAAACCGTAGCGCGTGCATTGTGCGGCACTTCCTCGCGGATAACCTTGACTGACGCACGCTGCCTCCGATGAGTCCAGCACAACAACTATTGGGATTACTTGTAATCTTACAAACTGAATTCCAAATCAAGGCCTATTTCCCTCTTCTTATAGGAACAACAGATGGACTCAACAGAGGAAGTGCACCAGAAAAACTCTCTTTTTTAGTATGTCCTTTTTGTCCAATAGTTATGCCTCCCGACATGATTATAAAAATTAAAGTAGGTACATAGAGTAACGTAACATAGAAATAATCTGGTAATGTCTTTTAAAAAATTATCTATTCTAATATTACAAAGAAGCAAGTTTCGTATTTTGGTATGTATTGAAATAACTCAAAAACTACTGGGCCGATTTCAAAAATTCTTTCACCATTAAAAAGCTACGTCATCAGTGAGTAACATAGGCCATGTTTTTTATTACATTTTAATTTCACGCGGACGAAGCCGCGAGCAATAGCTAGTACTAAATAACTAAAATCTATTAATTGTTTCTCTTTTTATACACTATTATGTTACTATGCTATTACACATTTTTTCCCGTAAAGTCTGTATAAGTAATAATTACTTAATTCTGTATAAATTATTTAAAAAAAAGCGAATAATTTAACAATATTCATGTAATATAGTCTGCCAAGGACACGCCTAATCCATTGTTATTCGCAATTGCTTGACTTTATTCACAAAAATATACGTGGTCGGTTAATGGTTGTTTAGAATAAGTAACATTCGACCGCGATTCCGTCCGCGAGTAAAAAAACAAAAGCAAGTAGCCTATGTCTTCTTCGAGACGGCTCTACATCTATGTCAAATTTCATTGAGATCCGTTCAGGTTCAGGCGGTAAACTCTAACAGATCCATCTATCTAAACTTTGGCAGTTTACAAGTAAGCAGTAGCAATTATGATTGACCGAATTCCTTTTATTTGGAGTAGGTCCTTTATTAAAATGTGATCGCGTTCAACCAGCTTATATCTGACGTAACATGATCTTTTAAATTACTTGACAGTCGTGTTCTAGAAGTTTCTGCATTTTGTAACCGTCTGGTATCGAAAAATTCGTACACAGTCATATTTTCATATCTATCATTCGCCTTGAAAGAGTTGAAAATATTTTGTTTTTACAAAGGTTTTTTGCTCAGCGAGTGTTTGCCTTAAGAAGAGTGAGGTTTTATTTGTCTTGAAAGGAATTCACATCGTTCATATTCAAAACGAAATCAGATGTAAACTGATGATGATGATGATAATCATTTTATTCATTTTTGAGCAAAAGTATCTCTTCGATGTTCTTATGCTGGGTTTCTGAAATTTTCATTTATTTTATCACTAGCTGTTGCTCGCGACTTCGCCCGCGTGAAATTAGAAAATAATAGAAAAAATAGCCTATGTTACTCACTGATAACGTAGCTTTTTAATGGTGAAAGAATTATTAAAATCGGCCCAGTAGTTTTAGTGTTATTTCAATACATACAAAAATCCAAAAATACGAATCGTTTCTCTTTATAATATTAGTATAGATTAGTATAGATTACCTAGTGCTTCATTAGTGTTAGGTTGAATTAAATTTAAAAGGAATAAAACTCTTACGTAGTTCTGAAATGCATTTCATGAAG
>JAOCNA010000012.1:8346738-8363874 GCA_026546675.1 Papilio helenus | reverse complement strand
TGACCAGGATTCGAACCTGGGTTACTACGGCCACAACGTAGGGTCCTAACCACTAGACGATCACGGCTATCGGAGCTAGTGACTGTCAAACGAAATTGCTTGGCTTATAGCGTTATTGAGGTTAATCGCGTTCCGCACGATTACCCCACGTACAAACTTGCTTTATTTTTTGTTACGAACGCAGACGATAATTTAGTTGAAAAACAACATAGTTTAAAAACGTTTGCTTTACTTTATTTATAATAAAATTAAGAGATTCTTTTCTAAGAATTGCTATTATTTAATTAAAGTAATAGTGTTTTATTAGATATCTTTTTAAGAATAATAAACTTTGATTTAATTGTATTTTTAGCGCTATACATTAAAGAAGATTAAGATTATCGTGTGCCCGCAGTTTGCCGGTGTTGGGTGGCGGGGGCACGCCGCCGCCGTCGCAGTCGCCTAGCAACGTGAAGATCAAAGCTGAGCCGGTGTCGCCGCCGCGCGCGCCCGACCACCTGCACCGCGCGCCGCTCGCGCCCGCGCCGCAGCCCGCACACCTCTCTGGAGTCATCGATGGTAAGAACACAATACATCTCTCTAACAATCGTCTTATGTATTCTTAATTCTTACTAATAAAAATGCGAATGATTCGATGGATGTTTCTTAGAGTTTGTCGCCTAAACTGCTGAACGGATCTCGATAAAGTTTGGCATAGATGTAGAGCATAGTCTGGAAGAACACCTTATCCTACTTACTTTTGTTTTGTTTAATTGCGCGCGAAAGATAGTCATGTTAAATAAATATTCCACAAACTAGGCGATTGATAGTCTAACATATTTATGCTTTATTCCTTTTTTCAAACTCCGAAGAACTGACAAAGATGGAAAGTAGTTCTCATCAATGGTATAATAGCACTGTATGTTTTGTTTGAAGCAATGAATTACTTTTAGAGTTAGACATATTTGTTTCAGGTTCAGTAACGTCAAGCAACATGGGCTCGCCGGCCGGGCAGGACATGCGGCACGCGAGCGCCGCGCCGCTCGACTACGAGCAGCCGCACACGAAGCGGCAGCGGATCGAGAGCTGGGCCACATAGCTAGACTGCGAGGCCTTCGGCCCCTGCCTGAGGCCCCTGCACCCGCACTGCTGAGCCCCCGGCCCCTCCGGCCCTTCGGCCCCTCGGCCCCTCGGCCCCGGCCCCTCGAGCTTCGGTACCGTCCTGCCGCCCCACGTTCGATATCGCAACCCTCACCCGCTCTTTCCCTCGGTGCTGAATGAGAAGTACATCAGTGCTGAACTATCAAAAGTCTGACATTGCAAGGTGCATCTGAATTGAAGGTGCTCGAAATTGATGGCACGGTACGCGCATCGGACATTATCTAGTTAAACTTCAAGCTCCGTCGGAAAGGAGCCGATGCTAAATATTTCCTTTCATATAACGAGTCGATGTTGAAGCATTGTAAGCTTACCCCTTCTTTAATACGTAATTAATTACTGCACATGCA
The DNA here is from genome assembly GCA_026546675.1 of Papilio helenus. Lineage (NCBI taxonomy): Eukaryota > Metazoa > Arthropoda > Insecta > Lepidoptera > Papilionidae > Papilio > Papilio helenus. The sequence continues at coordinate 8,362,387 of JAOCNA010000012.1, read as the reverse complement.
AGTACACTAAAGAGTAAGATTTAATGTTAAATTTAAGTACAATGTTACAGATAAATGCAACCTTCTTGAACAACTTTTTTGTATTTTAAAAGTACGTAACGTATAGTTAGTTCGCTGTATCCCATGTAAATAGAAAACATTATATGTACAATCCGTGCCATTGTCTGTTTAGCTTAAAATTTAGTCAATTTAAAATTAGTAATAGTAAGTGAAGAAAAACGCTGAGGTTCAAGTGAGGGAACTGTCTGTGAGCAGCGGAGTGAAGTAGTGCGATGTAGTGCGTTGTGGCGACGCAGTGCGTGTGGCGACGCAGTGCGAGGTAGTGCACCCGGCGGCGTAGCGCGGTGTGGCGACGTAGCGCTACGCGGCGACGTAGTGCGTAGCAAAGACAACAGTGTGAAGTGCGCGACAGACCACAAAACGAATGTTGACATTTGTGTTAGTGTTTTAAAAGTTTTTTTGTGCCATTTTAAAAATATAATTATAGTGTGACATCCGAACTTTGAATCTTTGTAAATTAAGTGTAGTCATCACTGAAGATAATAAGTTATATGTATTGACATATTTATACATGAGAACATAATAATATTTACATAATATGTATACACGTCCCGTTAGGAACGAATGTTACGTTAATAAGTAGGTAATGTTAGCTAGACTCGATGGAGGTACCACACGAAGCTTTAAAATTCTTATGATTACACTCGCACTCAGTCTCGTGAACGAACAGACGCCGTTTACACTGTATCGCAACATGCCCCGCAACTGACCCGCCTCTCGCTCAAACACAACACTTCCCACTAAAGAATACACAGAAATTGATGAACCTAACAAAGGTGCGGGCGTTACTCATTTTCAGACCAAAAATCAAAGTCAATTTTGAATATCATAAATTGTACCGTACTTGTAAAGTACATTTGTAAGTATTTATGTATTACTATTTAGTGGATGTAATCGGTTACGAGGTGGAAGGTTATAGCTTGTTAGGACATAATGTTTTGTTAATGTGATCTGAAGCTGTAACGATATTATTTAACTCGTAAGATATATAAATATATCCAGCGAACGATACAATGTCAAATAAAATAGCTTTACACAGAACACACAAAAGAATATATTTATCACACTAAAAAATAACCTATTTTGGTACAGCACTATAAAATCACGTCCGCCCTATTTTTAGAAATTATGTAATCACTATGAAATACAATAAATGTAGTAATAAAATTTATTAATATGTTAAACAGCTTATGTATATAATTAAATGTATCATTCGTTGTTTTTTATCATTGTTTGCATCATTATTGATGTCGCTTGGACCTCTTGTTCCCCTTTTTCCTACAAAACTTCATCTCGGAATTAAAAAATGTTTATAATGAAATTATAACCTGACCAGAAATATAAAAACCTAACGATATTGCGGAAATATATAGCTATTTCTTTTACAAATGTTAATTGAAGCACATTTATAATTATATTCTTGGTTAGGTTATAATTTTTAATCTGTGATGAAGTTTTGTTATCGTTGTTCCCTCGTATCTCACTGTAGATGCCTTACTCACGGTGCCTAATGTAACCATTTTATACGATGTTTGTACTTATATATACTGCTTGAATCTTTGTTAAAAAAAAAACAGATAATTTTTAAATGTACAATGTAATTGTTATCACCGCAACTTGGTGTTATTATAAATTAAATGAAGAGTACCATTGTCTTCATTTTTTCATGGTTATTATACAAAAAATGTTGTTAGTTCGGACGTAATTAAATTTGTGATTGTAAATATTTAAAAATTAAAATATTAAGCTTAACCTTTTACATGAATTAGACGTCTTCACATCACAATAACAAAATTAGAATGTGTATTTGTTAAAAATGTACAGGGATGTAACCAGTTTCGATGTTCAAAAGTCTGAACGAGTATAAATGTATTTTTCGCATTGTAATATAATATACACGAATAGTTAATGAAATTGAAATTTAAAAAATATTTTAATACCTTAACATAATCGATGTTTTCCCTATTTGTGGGAGCTATATGTGTACACTTTAAATGTTAGAAAAATATTGTTAATGTGATACACTACACTGTTACGATTGTAAAGAAATTCTAAAGTTCTGTTAACTCCGTTTTGGTTATCCGTTCCTAGTACTTCATAATATTTGATTGTGCATTGTAGGAAATTGCTCAAACGTTGATTTTGGTCGTATGAAGTTTGGTTTGAATTCTTCGTGTCCTTAGTAGCTTGTTTTAAAACATAGTTACCTACCTATCAAAGATGATGCACTGATCAAATTGTTATATAAAACAGATATACATTAACTTAGAAATAGTATCGACTAAGAGATGAGTTTATTTACAATGAAATGTGGCTCATCTTAGTCAAAGTATAAATTCTTCACATGAACATGAGACGTCATCGATGGTCGGTTACGACTGTCGAAGTACTAATCTTGTCTCTATCATTGTCCTTGATTGAAAAGAGATAACAATACATCTTTGTATAGACTCGATAGTGAATACCGTCGATGACGTCAGCTAGTTTGTCGACTGCACATAATATATTTACTTCTTGTATAAAATATTTGATCAGTAAGCTGGTATTGGGAGCATAATTTCCGAGGTTGTGAGCTTCGCTATCGGGAATGATTTCACATTTAATTATTAATATTTAAATATTCATTTGGACGCACAACCGTGTTGTGTGTTATTGTAAAAAGGGTTTGCTCGTTTTGTTTTTTAGATGTACCTACATTTGTGCATGTTAACCTATGATTGTCCCGCTGTGTACCAATAGCAATGGGGTATTCACCTTCGGATCACCTTATAGAATGATAAATTTGTTGCATTTAATAAAAGGTATAGTCATAAGTGTAATGTCTGAGATCGCTTCAGATTTCGCGGTAGCCTGTAGTCAGTCCGCCCGTCTCTTGCTATTGCTCCACAGCCCTCATGAACGGTATAGATTTTAGATATATCTATAAATACATATCCTTATTGAATACTCAAGTCGATTTCACAGTTGTTTTGTAACATCAGTCGTGCAATACGTAATGTAACAAATGCTTAGGTAGGTATTAGGTATATTTTCGTTTGGATTTACAACAAATCGAAATCTTGTTGTATTTTATCGATATTTTTACTGTTAGTGTCGAGGCGGCTGCGACTTTTCGGAGCCGTCTCTTGGGAATTTAAGTCATAATGTATAATTATTTTGTAAGTGTGAGGCCGGGCCAAATATTGCATTACGTGAGGTCGAACGGCGACTGTCTGCGGTAGCCGGCCAGCAGCTTGCCAGTAAGACAGCCAGCCAGTCGGCTCTGCCCTGTATAAAGTATGAATTGTGAACATCGGCAACATCTCAGTGGTTGATTGATATTTTAATGTTAATGGACAGTGTTAGAAAATTGTTATAAATTATTTTGATGACTGTTCGAACGATAATAAAGAGTTGGATGTCAAAATTGTATATCATTTAATTATATCATTTTACTACCGTTTATTAAATAGTTAAGAGTCAAACAAGAATTCTAGAATACTGATTTTATGCTTCATCATACAAAAACACTACAATTTCACGACAAATACCTTTATTTTTTATCTAATTCACACATTCTAATACTAATTGTTTACATATTCTCCTAATGGACTCTTTGTATTTGCAGTTTCAATTTCAAATGATTCTTTATCTAAAAAACATTTCCTCCGTTGACCAATTTCAAATATCTCTTGTACTTCATTATCTATATCTGTAGAACTTGATTTTGATCTGAATTCAAATACATTAAACTCATTATGCACAGTAATACTTTCTTCTGACACATTTATGACTTGGCCGTCCAAGGAGTCTGTGGAATCACTAATATTGAAACCTTTTTCTCGAATTGCATACACGCTATTGGGTACTAAATTTTCTGAACTAACAGAAGACGGTTTAGCTCTCTTTACGGTACATTTTCTTGAACAACCTCCCATCCATTCGCTTAAAAGAGCTCCGCCAGCTAACAAGAAGCCAGCACCAAGAAGAAGGAACATTCCTTGTGTATCTTCTAACGTTAATCCTTTCTCTTGAACTGAATTTACCTTCTGTGACACTTTACCGACCTGAAATGTTGATACGTCATTTATTTACCTAATATGTCTTGTTTATTTGATACATAAATAAAAACGTAATAAACCAGCTTTCGCCCGCTACACTGTCTGCGTGAAATTAAAAAATGAAACAAAAGTAAATAATCTATGTGTTTCCAGACTATCTTCTACATCAATGCCAAATTTCATCGAGATTCGTTCTGCAGTTTTGGCTACAAACATCCATCCATCTAAACTTTCGCAATAATAATATTAGTAAGATGTTTTCTTAGAACAATTTGATTGGCTATTGCAGGTTCGTTCGTACTTTTAGAAGTTTATTTTTTTGGAGAAATACAGAGTACCTTTACTTGAACCGTCTATCATGATAATTACTTCTACCAATAAATCTATTTAGAATTGTATACCCATAATCTGTCCGAGGAGCTCCGCCGTATTTCCCAACGAACTTCATCTACGATTTTGTTTATGATTCCGCTTTGCAATAATCTACGAACGTCGCCACTGAGCTTGTCATTGTAAACGGAGTTCCTGGGGAAGCCTAGAGCCACTCCAAATGGCGCGAAGCATTCGTTCGATATGTGTAGCTTGGCACGTTTTGAACTGGAAATTAGAACAGCCAATAAGAAGACTAATAAATGAGATCTTATTGGTTGAATGGCAAACTGCCAACTTGTATTTTTTTTTTATTTCTACTAATAGTGTCATACCTCATATTAGTAAAATTTGCCAGAACAATATATTCGAGCTCAGCTTGAGATCCTAAAAATGCATACGGCCAGAAGAATGCTCTTGTAACATTTCTGATGCCAGAACGCACATCAGGTACGTATTCTATTATCTTAAAAAGTTTATTAGTGTTAGAGTCAGAGGAATTTAGGAACCATCTCTCCCATCCTTCACGGTCTGAAACAGGCAAAAACAAAAGAAAGAAAATCATATTGTCTAAACCTCTTCTAAAGTTTTAATTAAATTAAATACTTACCTAATGTACCTACTCTATAAAATCCTGCAAGCAGTTGCTTAATGGTATCTATAGTATCTGGAAATATTGGCAATGTGACAAATGCTATGATACAACCAGTGTAACAACTCGTAATTATTATTGTAAACAGCCAGTACCAACCTTAAAAACAAAATGCAATTTAAAAAAGAAAACAAATATAAAAACAATGAAGAAATATCTCAAGCATACCAATGAGTAGTCTTGTAGTAATTTTCGTCGTCTTACTCCATGAGTTTTTACCCACGAAAGTGAAACAATTCGTAAAAGTTCCAAAAACGTACCAAAACATATTCTCTACTTCACCTGAATTGTTGATTAAATGTCGTAGAGTATGTTTATCAGAAAAGGCAAGAGGGAAAATGGCGATCAAGTAGGTAAAAGTCAGAGCTAACCAAACATGCCAATGAAATGGCCCTAGAATTGCTCGATATCTGAAACAAAACAAATGGTTGATTTGGTTGCCTCTAATTTCTTTTTAAAATATCAAAAATCATAGCGTTCGTACCTTGGCAAAGCAGTTGACATCAGTGTTATGAAAACGGCACAATCTTGCGAATGTGGAAAACTTAAATCCAAATTCAATAACCTTTCGCTCGTTACAAACAAACCTGCTACTGCTATGTCTGCTCTGTCCATCATCACTTCTTTTATAACAGCGGCTCCTGGTCTAAATTGTCAATTATTATTGAACCATTTAAGATTCAAGTGTACAGTTTATGATAGGAATATTCTTACCCTAAGCTTAAATCACGAGGTTCAACAATCTCAATGGAAAAGTTATTTCGTTTCGCTAACAAATTCAAAAGTCTCATCTCAATTCCATCCCAAGTTACTTTAATATTACCATCCTTTGGGTCCATTATGATCCTAAACATTTAATAATTCGTATAAATTTTGTAATGAAATAACCCATTCCATAATTGTACATTTACCTCTTGAATATGAAGGGTGGTTTGTCCGAAGCGGCAACAGTGAACCGATGACCGGCGTACCCTTCAGTCACTTTAGAAGGAAATAAATTAACTTGTCTAGAAAATTTATTGTTAGACCAAGAATTTAACACAACTGGCTTACTGGTCCCTAAGCCGTCAGTAAACAATTCGTGCGTATATAAAATGTATGGCGCTTCCTGGAACTGATGAAGCCAATACACGTAGTGTTCGAAATCATGAAAAGAACAAATAATTATTTCGTAATTTCATCTAATAGTAACACAAATAAATAGAATTCAAATTTCAAAAGTTTAGTTCCAACAACATAAATATGTATGGATGGATGTAGGATTAACAAATTACCGTTTTACTGTCTCCTTCTCTAAAACTTTGTCCAATTACGAGTAAATTAATAAACATCCTCGAAAGAGAACTTGCGAGAAACTCATGTACAGTCCATTGTGATGATCTAGCTACAACTATAACCTTACCTTGAGATTGCTTGCCCAATACTTTCACTATTCTCTTTACATCTGATAGAAATACTACGTAATGCATACAATCGTGACGAATTGTCAAAAGATTTGGTTCCCTCAATTTATCATTATCTTCAATATAGCCATGAGTAAAGGAGATAGGAAAGTTCTTTAAGAAATTTTGGAATATATGGATTTCTTCCGTTTTAACTTTTCTATCATAAAGTATTACGGGAGTGCAATCGTTTAAATACGTTAGTGTAATATTATGAAGTAAAGAAATAAGCGACGGTCTTTGATCGGAATTCAATTTTCGTAAAAAGTGGTCATGCCATAACTCTTCTTTTGTTTTCGGATTGCCATGGAACACAGGATCTACTGCCCTTTTAACTGGATCTTTGTTACTCTTGTTATCACTTTGGCAAGGTTTCCAATCCGAGTAAATATTACATTTTCCATCCGTTTCTTGGAAATTAACTTTCCTTGTAGACCTTGGAACTCGAACATTTTTCACTTTGCTGGTTGTTATTAGTGACTGCGATGGATAGAATTCTATTTGCTGACTGATAACTCCACTACAAAACGTAATAAAATACATTATTTCGAAAAATTTCATTCTGAATCGGTGACTGATATCGAAATGTATGAAACCGATCTTCGTCCTATCTTTATATAGTATTTTGTTAGACCTTGATACGTGAAACATCATGCCAGGTGATATGATTGAGTTTTAATTTTTTATGACTATCGCCGTTACTTCGGTCATGAACACTAAACCTGATCAAAAAGCAATTCTTGGGAATGTATGAAGTATGAAATATGTAACAACCAAAGACATTCAATATCACACGATCCAAACTGTAATCTGTACTATGTCGACGGTACGTTAACTAACGGATGATTGTAGGGAAATTTGAATGTCCTGTCTATAACTGATTTACTTCAATCTCTACGGTAATCATGATAAGTAGGAAAAGAATTGTCTGTGATAGTAATATATGACGTAGGTACCGTTTTTTATTTGTTTTCAAAGAACATTAAAACTAGTACATGCCATTTATAAAGTCTGTATTTGCGTTTGTTATGATTTAGGTTATAAATCAAACATTAAGATAATTTGTAGCATTTATTATTTATTATCGATCACATGTTTATAAAAACATACGAATAAATCAATAGCATACATTACTTGCTCTAAACGACACTAGGTTCAATAATTGTCATGTCAGATACATCGTAATAGCCGGGTTCATATCAAAAAATAATTCTTATCGAGTGAAAAAAGTATATCCAATTTTAAATACTAAACCTATATTTACAATAATAGTACTTAATATAAAATAGAATTCTAATTTTAAATAGATTCGTAGCAAGCGCTTTTAACCACTTTAGTTGCTTTAGCATACCAAAGCTAAAATTAAAACTAAATTTAGGAATTTATAGCGCGTATGCTTGTGGTTCAATTTCAAAGGTTTTTTTTTGTTAAATAGCGGTTTTTTTATATTCATTAATAAATATTTTATTTTAGTTGTCGCGTAGACATGTGCTACAATGCGATGTAGACAGACGTCTACGCAATGCTAAGATATTCGTAAAAAATTGAATTATTTGATTTATACGCTGTTCCAAGTAAAGACTACACATTGTAAAATAACGTCACTTCCTATAAAAAGTGGCTATTGTGTTATATCTTTCATTGGGAATATAACTTAACATAAATAATGAAAGTTATTTAGTACCTAAAACATCTGATTTGAGGAAAAGTTTTGCCATTCTTGTATGAACTAATTGTAGCGTAAAAGTTGAAGGCCTTTATTTACAAATGTCTTGTTTCAAAACAGCGTAAACCTATATTTATCATATTTACGCCGTTGTCTAGATATACTTATTCTATATCTAAATATAAACTAATACTATATTTACATTTTATTCAAAAAGGCAGTGTCAACTACAAAGCTGGCAAGATTAGAAAATTATTTTCTAAATTTTAATATGGCTTCCATACGGACAGTCAGATCTTCGTGAAACTGATACAAATAATCTATTGAAAAATTTCGTACCAATGATTAAAATCATTCGACAAATTATTAAAAGAGATATAAAATTTGAGTAGTTTTAAAAACTTCATAGTTAAGTTTACAGGATGATTGAAAACACACAATATCACAGTTTCCAATACACATCGGGTAGCTTAAATAGAGCGAGTTTACACCATTATTTCGAATAACACAAATTGTTTTCGATCTAAATTTTGTGACCACCGAAATCTAAATGGCACTCTGTAGCTGGTGAACAATTTCTATTATCAAATAATTTACAAGCTGCATGTCCTCGCCTCGTTGGCTTATTTACTTATATCACTTTCAGGACGGACACTTTACTATTAAGCTACGTATCAATTATTCATCGATTTCGTTGTCGATGCGCGAGGATCTGATGCCGGTCTTTCCCGTCCAGGGGTAGATCTCCGGACACGGTTGGCACGTTCTCATGTACCTCACTCCCGACTTGTGCCAGAGGTTGCAAACCTTCGGGTTGTTGCACTTCTTCGGACGATCCTGAAATTAAGAAAGAGATAAACGTAATATAGAATTTGATGAATCTTCTGGTTCTCTGAAATTTATTGTATTGCACTCAAATGTTACGGCTATTACTTTTTATAGACAGATATGTGTTAATGAGTTTGTTTTGTTACTCGTTTGTATTACTCACAGGGTAGTTGCACTGGAAGGGCTGGAAGTTATTGAGCCTGGAGATGGGCGTGGGGTCGCGCACCCACTGCAGCGCCTGCCAGTTGGTGACGATCCACACGTCCTTCATCTTGTTGATGTAGTCGAGGAACATTATGAAGCCCTCCTTGTGATGTGGCTGCGTGAACCACGCCGCGTGGTAGAACAGACCGAATGGAGCTCTGTAATACAAAGTTATGGATTAGTTTATCAAAATTTAATGCAAAATTTCGATTTTCCCTTTTTTGATTTGATTATAACACAAATATATTACCTGTTGGTAGTATAATGTCTGTCAAAGTTTTTGAGCAGCATCTTGTAGACGCCCTCGGCTTCAGGCGGGTTTGCGCACGCGTCGCCCATCGAGCAACGGCCGCCGTTTAAGTCTTGCCACATCACCATTGGTACTTCCCAAACACCTGAAAATTAATACAATTACTTATATGTACTGTGCTTCTGGAATTGTTAATTCTTTCCAACCATAGTAAACAACAAGACGTTATCAAATATTTTCTAAGGGTGATTTTTCGAGACAGTTACTCTAAACATGAAAGTCGATGGTTTCCAGTTTTCAAATAGAAGACAAAGTTTCCTACGATGTGTAATATAGTAGAGTTTCACAATAAAGGCAGAAGTTAAACTTACCAGGGTACGATTTAGTGGGGCAAGGCGGAATCATGCAGTCGTGGAACAACTTGTAATCAAGGGTGTACGGCCAACTCGGCGGCCTGTTCTCATACACTGGCAGCGACGAGTCGTAAGTGAAGTTGGAGTCGTATAACATTTTGAACATCTTGTTGCCGCCTACAGAGAGGAAAGGCGCTCGCATGCCACGAATATCTTCCAACTTCACTCCACCGTAAGCTGCCAGAATTTCCCTTTGTCCACCCACTTCTCTATTCCATTTCTTTTGAGAAAATTGTTCCCCAAAACTGTGACTGAAATTTGTGCATAATTTATTAATTCTCCGATATTGAAATATGACATAAGTTAGTATGGTTAAAATGGAAGTAAGTGAAATTTAATATTATAAAGAAATAGATGAATATTATAATGAAGACTTTAGTAAATAAATACTTAATATTTATATTTAAAATGTGTGCAACTACTATGGGATGGTGCATTTATTATATTTTATAACTTACGAGACTGTATGCGATGCCATCTCGTGTCCCGAAGCGTATAGGTTCTGTACTTGACTGTAATCGGTCCATTCGTGAGACACGTAAAAGGTGGCACTAATCGGGCAACCGTTAGGGTTCACGCGGCCTTTCTCAAATAGATCCGAGTACAGAACTTTGTTCAGGTCGTTAACGGAATCGTCAAACGTCAGCAGGACAATCTGAGGCACACTCTCCACCGGTAAGTCACCTGTGTCGCCGCGGGGTGTGGGTAATGATAGTGCATGTGGTTATTGGTACCGATAGTGCCAGGAAGAGGTTATACGATAGGTATAGAGGAAGGAAAAGAAAAACAAAAGAAAAATATTAATGAAAATAAAACAAAACGTAATTGATAATATAACTACGTAGATATAAGTACCAGTATAGACGGCCAAGAATAAATCGTTAGTGTAGTTCCAAAAGCCGAATATTCTCTGTACCAATTGTTGTTCAAATAATGTTCGACTTTTAGATTATTTGTCAAGATACCAAGATGTAGAAGACCCAGTAGATGGAAGCTGTAGACTTCGTAGACTTACGATATCGTGTGTGACGCAAATTCGTGACCATCAGCATACAAGTTTTGTACTTGACTATAGTCGGTCCACTCGTGAGATACATAGAAAGTGGAGGATATCGGACATCCGTTAGGATTGATGCGCCCGTGTTCAAAAAGCTCTTCGTAGTACATCTTATTCAAATCATTCACAGCGTCGTCGAATGTGATAAGAACCATTTGTGGGACTTCCTCGACAGGTAAATTTCCTAGAGTAGCCAGTAATTTTAATACAAGTGCATTGTTAATTCTAGAAGTGTGGTATTTCACAGTGGGCGATATAATAAAACAAAAAGAAAAGTTTTCTTCGTCAAACCGTGTCATCGAATCCTGTAATCTGTTGCTGAATACAAGTCATTGTGATCTTTGAATCAGCACATTAGTGGTAATCCCTAGACGATGCAGAAGTCCAGTAGTGGACGCCGTTTAGTGATGTATTATAATTTACACTTAGTAAGTCATCTAACCTAAAAACAATAGAATAAAACTAATTAACGAATAAAGCGTACCAGGAACGTCCTTGCCACCACAATAACAGTCTGGTAAGAGACAGACGTCTTTCCGGCACTTAGCGGCGGTCTTGTCCGGCGTGGGCTGAGGATACACCGGAGCTGGCCGACGAGCGGGATACGCGTAGATATCAACGAACTTTGTTTCGGTGACGATAGCTGTCGAGGGTTTGAGGGTTGGGCGACTGCGGCTGCTCAGAAAGATTACAAATTATAATTTTAGGTAAATAAAAATAAGAACAGCTTACAGAATACAAAACTAAGATAATAACAATTTTAATTTGTTAAGATTTGGAGATAATCATCCAGAAATACTTACCACTCAAGGTTTCTATTGTTCACTAACATACAATAAATTACATAGTTACATGTTTTTCAACTTTAACCGTCACCAAAAATAAAGAATGAAAAGATGTAGAAATAGTTGATATAAATGTCTAGGGAATAAATAAGAGTTACGATTACAATTGCCTGTAGTAGAGGGGTATTAAATATAAAATGAATTCTTTCTAACGTTGGTGGTGTTCCTCTGTTGGTTTGTTGCTGCGGCGCCTCAGAGCCGCTTAGTGTAGAGTAGTGCGCCGACCCTCGACCTCGAGTGCTGCTCGGCCTGGTAAATTTAAAATTATCCAATCAGTTGTTCAGCTAATACATCGACATTAGTACGCGTGAATTTAAAGAGAAGCAATCGGAATCATTATTTGATGCATTTAGTTCTGCATTCGTATCCTTGATAGTCCATTTTTAAACTTTAGTTAATCTAAGCTTAACTTACTGCTGATCAAACACAGATGTGATTGGATCGAGTAATCATTTATAGTATTAAACATTCCATATTCATGCAATTAAAAGATAAAAATTTCAGCAATACAAGATTATTATTATTTATTGTGATACTGTGCATATTCTAACTAAATCATCTAATGGATGGAATGCAATGAGGTGCAAATGTAGACATTGAGGAACTTTTACATCTTGGTTTACTATTACAGTTAAAACATATTTCATATTCAAACAGAGTACAAAAACATTGATAAAAATCCTCACAACGGAAATGGCCACGTCAGGAGTTAACAATTCAAATGATACAATTCAGCCAGTTTGAAGTCCCCCAATGAGAGTAGAATGACAAGCGACAGAATTTAGCAGTAGGTGCCATTAAACGGTTTTATAGGATATTGTAATCTCATGCTAGTTACTTCGCGAGGCGGAAAATGAGGACATTTTAACGAAGCCTCCACCGTCCATTATTCAGGTAAATGTTTAAACATCAGGCTGCATTGACTACTGGGCGGCGAGCTATGTACCTCTGGTATTTGATTTCGTTGCATTTTGGATTGGCTTGCAGACTGTTGTCTGTTGAGCAATTGGTCGACGATTGGTAACTCCTGCGTCCACCTCCAAGATTTGCCGCGGCTAACTTTATAGCAGGATTTACACGAGAGGCTCGTGTCGGGAAGGATAAGCTTTTAGTAGTCGTTTTCGTTTCGAGTTTTGCGGTCGTAGTCGATTTAGTAGTACTTGTCGTTGAAGCAACATCTGGTAGAACCGGTGACAGTTGATATTGCTCCGTCTCGGTAGTTGTAGAGATCGGTTCTTCGTCAATCAGTGTAGGTTTTGTCGTTTCAATAATGAGATCGATATTAGGAATAGTCACAAGTTCGCTTTCCTTAGGGGGCGGCCTACTATTGATGATGTCTTTATATTTGTGAGAATTTTCAAACGGATATGAACTAGATACAATTTTTCTGAATTTAGAATCTATAGGTTTTTTACTAATTTTTGTGTGTTCTAATTCTTTGATTGTTGTTTCGTGATTAATATGATATGTCGGTGTAGTAGTAACATAAGATGCTGTAGTAATAGCATCTAATGGTGAAGTTTTTTGAACGTTGTCGTAAGACTCCGTAAAAGAAAGTGCATCGACACTGGGAGGAATGAATCTACTGACGCTTGGTTCTGTTAAAATTTCTAAATATTTAATATTGCTTCGAATAGGTTTATCCTCAAAGTATTTTGATACTTTTTTCTGATATCCTATGTTGACTACGGTTTCTGGTGTAGTTGTTATTTTAGGCGTTGTCGTATAGATTTTTTCTGTATTTCTTGAATTAGACGCTAAATTATTAAAGAAAGCTTGTATGACATTTCTTACCTTACCGCTAAATACTTCTGTTGTATGATCAGGGACAATTTCATCATTTAAATTGTAACTATAATAAGAGGGGTTCCGCGACGAATATTTATTTATGTTATCTTTTATTTCATCAAACGCTTTAAGTGTAGTCGTATACGTAGTGGTTGACGTAGAACTAGAAGTGTAATCATTTATCGAATCATCTACATACGAGTGCCTTAGATTATCTAAACTTTTATAGGGTGAAACTAACGGTTCTTCAATATTATCGTCAACTTCAGAAAGAGAATCTTCAACCACTAAACTGTCTACATTTTCTGTAAGCAATGGCACTGTATCATTGGCTATGAGTGGTTCATCATTACTATGATCATTGTAATTTATTGCATTTTCAGTGGATTCTTTAAACGCTTCTGAGGTTAAGGAAACTAGTGCCGGTCGTCTAGCATTTCTAAGGTAATATTTTGTTTTCTCAACAGTTTCTGGGGTAGTATTTATTCTTAATCTACGCCTTTCATTTCTGTGTTCCACTCTGACGTCATCATTTGTTTCCTTTACATTAGTTTGAACAGGAGGCAACCTACTTTTCCTCTGTTTGAGAGGAATAATGGAAGTGGTTTCAACATTATAGCTATCAACTAATTCTTTTGCATTGACAGGCTCGGCAATGTTGTCGTTGTTAGTACTGTAGTAAAATCTTTTTGAATCATTTTCATTTGGGCGAGCTTCGTAATCGATTACCTTTTGTGAAGTCGGGTAATCGTCGTTAGGTCTGGTTATAAGTGTTAGAGTGTACGCATTTTTACTATTATTTGTATTTCTTCTGATAGAAAATCCTGTTGTTAACGTTGAAGATTTTTTATTATCATTTAACCTTACTAACTTGACGTCGTCCTTACTGTTGCTATTAGTCCTCGGAGTAGAAAGTCTACGCGTCGGCAGTCTCTCAGTCGTCGTTGAAGAGTCTTCAAACCTACGTGAGTTATCAGTCTTTCGAAAAGGTTTAGCACGGGATGAAATATTGATGACTTGTGAAGGAGTAGGATAGGTAGTACTGGTTGTATCTAAGGTATTCTGGGAGGAGGTAGTAACGGGACGTTCATCTGCAGATAATCTGTTGAATACAAAGCAAAAGAAATCTATCTGATTTAAGCTCTAACAACATCAGTTGCCAATAAGCTCACTAGGAAACTAATCAATATAACTATTGTTAATAAGTGTACAAATACAAAAAGCTTATATTCTAAAAGATTTCGATATTAATGTGTTAATATTCCCTTATAAAAATGTACGTCTAGAGTACAATTAAAAAAGTATTAATTTTGTTAAACAAATTTCATACTAGTGTAGGTCCATTGTGTTTGCACTCAAAATTCAAAAGATACCACAAAAGCTTGTAGGAACGTCGTCTAATTTGGAATAAATACATAAGTATATAAAATGATATTTTCCATATGCTACCTTTACACAACCTTCAAACATACATAGAAACAAGAAAGAGAAGAGGAAGAACAATAAGAAAAACATGTAAGTAAACGAAAATTAATGAATGGTTAGTTATTAGTCATAGTTCAAAGGTTGTATTTTAAATGATTGAAACAAATAATAAAATGTATGGATGAATACAAAGTGAACATGAATGTATTAATGAATTTAATCACAATGATAAGCATGACATAGAATGCACATCAACTGTATTTTAGGTATCTTTTGTAGTACCTTGAAGTAAATCGAGACGGAGTCATTGCTTCTGTGAAGAGTGCAGTAGTAGGACGTTGTGTGGTTGTGGTGGTCGTGGTAGTCGTGGTCGTGGTAGTGGTAGTGCTAGTCGTAGGAGTAGTGCGCTTAGAAGTAGCTTCATAAACAGTCGTCCGCACGCTGCTCGGGTTATGTTCGTAGCCCAAATCGTTACCTTCGCCCCTGAATCGTTTTAATTAAATAGCATTAAGTGTGACTAAGATATGTTATTTTCAAATTAAAATTATTGTTATTATCCATTAGGGGAAGAATCTAAAATCTTTACCTTGTTGAATGACGAACGGGTGTT
>JAOCNA010000012.1:8138383-8157302 GCA_026546675.1 Papilio helenus | reverse complement strand
AATTAACTAAAATATCAAAACTCGCGGTAGAATATTTAGTAAACTAGACCATATACTAATAACAATTGACTGATATCTGTTATCTTAGTCTATTTCTACTACAAACGGAGCTATCGTTTAAATTAGGGAGTTCGCCAATCTATTAAATGTGGATTTATCAGGGGAAAAATGGGTGTGTCTTTTCGGATACAGCGAATGTTATCAAATAAAACCAATACTAATAATAGAGACTGGATTGGCTTGAAAAGTAATAGACGTTCACAAACGAGTAACAAAGTTTATTGAAATAAACTGTTGTTGATATTTAAAAGTCATATCCCAAAGCCCCCATCTATTAATTACCATATATGAGAACTGAAAAGATCCAATTACCAACAGGTTTAATTTTTCAAATACACCTTTAACCGCAAATTATTATAATGCAGATGTTAACAGAACTGTTCGTACGGAAAGTTCATTGACCTACATTCCTTATAAACTTATTTCAAATGGTAAAAGTATTACGGGGGCAAACAAATTTGAGCGGGAAATAGGCATTTACTGCATTTCCCACCGGGCACAAAGGAAATGAAGAATGCTGTAATAAACTTTATAACCTACTTTAGGTAGTACACTTTATATTACTATCGTGAATATTACGACCACTGAAGTGTATATAATGTACTAAAAGCTTTTGTATTGTGGAAATATTTATGTACAATATTTAATTAAAATACCAGAAGCCAAAAATGTCAAAAGAGATATAACCTTTTGGTTTAATACATTTCTCTCAAAGGTTTAATTATTTATGTTTTTGCATATGCCTTTTTTATATTTTAGCAAGCGGCCACCTGAATTCGTCGAAAAAGCGATGCGACCTGTGCCCATAGAAGTCCCCGCAATTGCAGATGTATTGTGCCTATCTGATCTACGGAGGAACTGCCGCATAGAAAGGGGATATTTCCACTTCCAATGCATCCATAGTGTGCACGGTGAGAAGTCGTTGGATCCGTAAGGCAGAGGACGTAATGCTGTGGAAGACATTTGAGGAGACCTATGTCTTTTAATTACTTTAATTTGAACACCGTAGCATTATCTAATACTCTTATTTTAAAGTTTGAGTGAAAACAACTAGCATAGATCGTAAGGTAGTAAACGTTTGTTTACGTTTTGCATCTGTTCTCGCTGACCTTACTATAGTTACCCCGAACAATAGCTCAGGCATAAGGTTTAATTTACTCAACATAATTGTTTATTTATAAAAGATGTTTTGTTATGGTAATACCAGACCTTCCGTAACATGCATTGTTTATAATTAGTAGAAGGTCTTCTACTATCCATAAACCGGGAAATACTTGAAAGGTAAGAGGTATGTTATATGTTTTTAAATATTAGTGTTTATTTATAACCTGTCTGGTTCTGTTTATAATTATTTCAAGGAACAAACACTTCAAATATTATTAGTTTGTCTACTCATACTTTAATTTCCAATTTCTTGTCAATTTTATGGCGCTAAAAACTCGCGGTTAAGGTTTTTCTTCGTTATATATTTTTCATTAAAGTGGCATTACGTGACTATGATGGTGTTCATATCCGTAATATTATAATAAAAACTTTCATCGCGTTTTAATTACAAGAAAGCAAACATTCTTGTGTGTAACACTGTGTCTAACTCGATCTTAACGGGTCATAAAAGTCAGAGTAAAACGTGAAAGCAGATAAAACGCAGCCTATACAATAAAATTGAAACGAATTTAAGCTAAACAACACATCGAAAATGTTACGTCCTTCTGGAATATCTCAAGTTGTTTGGATATTGATGTCTTTACTAGTTCTAAATAATCTGATATTTAGGTCAAGGTTGGAAAACAAATGTTGTCGTTGGAAAAAACAAATAAATATCCGCTTTCCCTAAACGATGGACAGAAAAAAAATTATGTGTGACTTTGTCCTCAAATATTAATTATAATATATATTTGTTATGCTTGAATGGCCTTGAGATACGATAGGAGACGCAGACAGACGCCGGCGATACCAGTGCTATTGTTTCTGCGACCTTGTACCTTCTGTGGAGGACAACAGTAGTCAATAATTCTATAGACATGTTAATATAAACAAGCATTCTAAAGGTTCATTGACGTATAATACTCCGGCATATAATTATGGTTAGAAACAATACAAATCTACAGAAAACTGTGCTTAGCGTTCACAAACTGAACCATAACCTTGAAATGCAAGTCATCCCAGACTGGTTCCTTTTAAACGTCTGCAGCTATCGTTTAAGAGTCCACTCGACCGATAAACCGGCTTTTTGATCTCCAGATTTGGCTTCATGCCTTTTAATAAAAAATGTTGAGTATATTGATGAATTTCATTTCACTTGCCCTTCAGTTATCAGTTATCAGTTACATATCGGTAATAAACGTTAACCAACCCCGATTGATACGCAAAATTCTTATGTATTCTAAGCATTACGATATAATTTTTTTTCATTAATGTATGTTTTATCGTTACGCAAAAAGTGTAACTACCAGAATAAATGTATCAACCTCTAAATAAAATTACACGTCTGTTACTAACGTTAATTATACTAATTGAAGACTGTTCTCTGCAATGAGACGTCGCTCCAAAAGACCCTAACATAAAGACATTACAAAGAATAACATTTATGTGCAAAAACAAAAGATCTTGTTATCGAGTGACGGATAAACAAAGAGTTTTGTTATTTCTGTTGCAAGTCCAAACAAAGAGGTTTATTTTTACTAATTCATGCGAGCGTCTCAAAGATGTCAAGCTGCGACTCTGTAAGGGCATTTAAAAGTAAATATTTATAGGGACGATGAAAGGAAACGTTCTGACTTTATCCCGAATAAAATATGCAGACTAGTGCAGTAACAAGCTGTAGGCGAACATGATTGTGTATGAAACGAAATAAACCGGATGGGAGAGAAACAGTTTAAGGAGATAGAAGGACTGACTGAGGTGATATTCTTTTGTTATTAAAACAGTGCTAAACAATTATGTTCGATAAATATAAAAGAATTTTCGTTAATATAGTCATAGTCAAGTTACCATCATGAATATTACCAGTCTTCGTTTGACACAAAAGTTGTTGGTAGTCATCTCTCGGTCGGAATGAATAAAAAGCGTGTGAAATTGAAAAAAATCTAGGTTTGAAGTTATATAAGCGCAAACAAAGACGCCGCAGTTACGATTCCGGACATTGTTGCATTTTACAAAGTAATTTCTCATGTAATAAGATAACCGTGTAATTAGAACATTAATCGATCGAAAAACATCGCTACCGAGCAGTAGACGAATCCTCTTAAATCGGATGATGTCTGATCTAACTCAATAAAAAACTATTAAGGAAATATTTGGTAAAAGTTTGTCGGCTAAGTTACCTTTTTAAATAAAGATACATAGGTTTGAATTGAATAATGCGGCAATATCTCTAGTTGAATTTATTCAACATTTATTGTCGAGGACGCGTTAGCTTCATACGTGTAGACGTGTTCTTCAAAAGGATACACGCGTCCTTACTTTAATGCAGTCCGCAATCCTTTCGAGTGCACATTTGTGCCTCTTGTTGACATAGTTTATGTTCAAGTACTGAACCATAGACAAGAGACAACGCAATGAGAGTAGAGGACAAAATTATTCACTCTTTTCACAGACTGATTTAATATTAATGGCAAAGTTAAGTAGTTTAGTCCTCTTGGGTATACGCGTATAGTGTAAAAAATACATTGTGGGCTGGATTATTAATGCTATCAAAAAATAGAAATTTGGCTTCCATCATATCCTAGTAATTTGTCTAAAATATGCAAGAATTGCTTCGATAGTTCTCGCTTTGGTATCCGTTGTTAATTTTTACGACGTTTATGAGCAGGTAAGAGAGTATAACTGTAACGAACCCTATACTGCAAAAGGTTGGCAGGTAACAAAATGGAATGAAAAAAAAAATGTATACAAAACAATGTTAAACTACAATGTTATAAAGTATGTATGGTCTTAAGCTGAAGACTCGGAACTAGTATCTAATCACTTTAGAACTGTAAAGACATAGCACAAAATAAACTAAAGCTCTAGGCTATTGTATTTCGTGCGGCTAGTCGCGGTAACCTAACACTAAATTGGACACAGGCTGACAGGGCACATCGTGTAATAATAATGTTAGCGTACTTAGCCATATTACGATGGAAACCGGTTTTAATTACGAACATAAATGTTTTGTGCAAAATATGTAATCTGTTTTTTTTCGTTTGGTCAAAAAGACTATTAGTCTATTGACCATTGTAGAGATATATTATAAGTAAAATAAACAACTATGTTACTTTAGTTTTAGTTTATTTACATGCAATATTGATTCACTGTGGTAACACGTGGCTCAAACAGATAACAAATAATACATAATCGCAGTATGTTTGTTATCAACTACTTATGGTACGTTTATCACTGCCAATATGTTCGGGGACAAAACGAACAGGAATCAATATTAACTGTTTAATATATATATTGGTTAAGTTAGAAATGTTTTTTCTACAAAACAAAACAAAACCACCTTATGCACTT
Source organism: Papilio helenus (assembly GCA_026546675.1). NCBI lineage: Eukaryota > Metazoa > Arthropoda > Insecta > Lepidoptera > Papilionidae > Papilio > Papilio helenus. The sequence goes on along the minus strand of JAOCNA010000012.1, from coordinate 8,152,748 downwards.
GTATTGTTATAAAATACATGATATGTGAAAACTGTTAAAAATGAATAAAGAAGTAATAAAACGTCGCACAATGTAATATTCTTTACGCACAATACATAAATAATTTAATTTTGCATGCTTTCAATTTTACTTCGGCGGGAAAAGTAAAATCCATCAAAAGACGAACATCTCTCTAGCACGCACCGTGCATACGAAATGAGTTTTGTTACTGATTTAGATTCTAAATTGATAAGCGAGATAAGAAAATGAATGATAGCATACGGAGCATATTTTGGTTACCCTAAATAAAATTTCGCACAAATTCCTTATGTTTGTTTATGAAAATTATATAATTCGTAGATTGAAATCCTACCAAGACTGTGGTGAATATTAGCAAAAATGTTGAATTAATTGTTCAGATTATTCAAGTGAACAGTTGTTCAAAGTGCACGTTGAGCGCATGTCTATTTTGCACGTTCTTTTTATTTATATTTATTGTAGAATCCTATCTCCCGCGCAGTCGCTAATAATACGAACGTGGTGTGTTTACATGGTATTATTATTATGTGTATATGTACACAGATTAGCACAATACACGTATGTTTGTAGAGCTTCTAGTATACAATGAAGGTTAAAAACCACTCAACCTTAACAAGACATTTTTTTATACGATTCCAAAGTCAATTTTGATTTTTGTTAACCTGATAAAACTTTTCCGTCTCTATTAGACTTAACTATACTTTCAATAAATATATAAAATAATATAATTAGGTAATTGAAATTTGTTAACCTTTAATTACCAAAAATAAATAAACAAAAGTACCTCGACCAAAAAATATTTCCAATTTGTTGGGCACTTCAAAACGTATTTTCATTTCACAAAATTTTGTTTTCCACTGAGCCACGACACTTCGATTTTCGAACTGACAGCGAGGTTATTGAAAAAAAAAACAAAAATGTTGGCGCGCCGTCACGATTGAATGGCGCGGGTGTGCTCCGGTGACAGAGCGCGTACTGAGCGCTTGCCAACGGGATGCTCCCGCCGCGCCGGCCTACATCGAGAACTGATCGCGTCGAGATGTGATGTAATCTGCATGTGACGAAATGAACGAAGCGATTAGAACTGTTTTGATGAGACGTCATAGTACAACGCCGGCTGTTCGTAGCATTTACATAATAATGTCTTCGGCCGGTCGTTATCGGGTCGGGTACGAAAAGTGCGGCAAAAAATCCCTTACTTAAACATTTTAAGAAAAAGAAAACAAGGAATATTTGGGGGCACAATGCTACAATATTTTGAGACTACTAGTCATTTATTTCTTGAAAAGATTTTTTTCTTACTGTTATATTTTTTTATAATAGCGTAGTTTTCTTAGGAGCGGTGTAAACTGAAAATGTATATCCATATTTAAATTAGAAATCATAACAATGAACTTAGGAAACTCTACAAGTTAGTTCGTAGAATTGTTAAGAAAAACCTACACTGTTTACATTCCACAAAGTTCAACTTTTCGTATTATAATATTATTTTAGCTATGTTATCCAGGAAACCGTTATTTTAGAATTTTAGATAACTTAGTACTAAAAACACTAACTAATTAATTTAAATATTAACTTAAAACCTATATTAGGTAGACTGAAAGCTTAACATTTTAATGTGGAGACGTTATTCCCGTGTTTATCAAATTATTTGACAGTTTTATATTTTAATCAAAACATGTCAAATTTGAATGTTCCTGTTTGGCAAACAAAAAATTAGCTACAATAAAAAATCAATTCCCATTAGTTTCCCCGTTTGTAAGTACAAGTTATAGATGCAAAATATCTTTGCTGGTCCATTAACCTATGTTAGTAGAACTATTAGCACATGCACATGGCAAGTCATATGTCACAGCCATTGTCTTCGGTTTATAGCGACTGTATTCAATTGTGCTGTTCATTGTTGAGAATATAAAAAGTCAAAGCTATTCAATACTTAGGATACAGGACATGGATATGAACAATTCGTTCTATTGAATGGAAACGAGCATAGATTAGAAAAAAAAAGTCAAGTAAATCTGCATTTTGTACCTAATAACCTCAGCTCCAAATTTAATTCTGTACTTTTGAGACCGCTCTCTTATCATAATTTTCTGGTTATAAACGTTTTAACGAATGATTTTACACCACATAATAGTATGTAATTAACTCATCACAAAATGTGATATGTGTACATAACTTACATAATATCGACAAGTATAAACGTGCTACAAGAGGTACGGGTTAAACCTAACCTAAAAGGTATTAAAGCAAATTCCGATAAAACCCGTTGCGACCGCTATGTAAGGTATGTAGGATGGATCGGCGGTCGGTTGTACCAAACGCTTATCGGTCATCGGTCACAGAGATATTTCAGCTCTGGCACAGATTAAACTACGCCATCCTATAGACAATAACGTAACACTTATTAGTCATATGCGTCTTGGACTTTGCAAATTAAGAGCGCGCACACACCTTTGACTAAACTATCGCACAACTGTTAAGTCGCGCTTTGATTCCTAAGAGCTTATATGGAGATGCAAACACTACTCGATTTTTATTTGTGCAACTAAACTGTTCAATTTGGTGCGAAACAATCGAAAATCGCACAACAGCTTTGCGATAGTTTAGTCAAGGGTATTCGCGCGCTCTTAAGATTAACTTCAAAAGCAATTCAGTAAATAAATTACGATAGTAATGAAATACACACGAAGCCAAAGTATGTGTTCATTGTAACTGGCACCCTGCAATTCTTCAATCCGTAATCCACCTACGACGCGGGTACTTAAGTTAATGTGTTTGGATTTAAACCGGCAGTGCGTCCAGACAGGCAAACAAGTTTATTGTTCAGACACGACGTACGCACTTACGTATACATATAGAAATAGATACATTTATATGTACAAATGTCTACTAATAGTCGTATTTAACTTAAATAATAATTCATAGGTAGTATTGTAGATTGATTGAACTTTACATACTTTTTTCATTTTATTTAGCCAATGCTTGTATGTAAGATACGTACAATCAATTTAAGCGTTCTTTTACCTACATCAATATTGAAAAGCTAACCGGCCTCCTTTTCAAAAAGGGATTGAAGAGAAGGAAGGAAGGGTACAATGCGCGAGGACAAAAGCGGCGGCGGTTGATGGCTCGTGGCTGGCATATCAATCACACCCGGCCGTGCGCCACCAACGGACTATGACGACATTCGCTTTTGTCAATTTTAATATTCTTTACATAATCATATAATATTTATTAACATAAAGGTCCTGCTTTTATCCTAGGTGTATCAGCACAACAAATTACCAAAGTTCGACATATAGATATATCAAATAAATAAGCGATCTCTACTCATTAAACTCTAATCCACTTGATCAGTAATCAAGCATGAGCTAAATTCCTAAATAGTTGATTAAAGTGGCATCTGCAAACAAGGTTTAATGAAGACTGCGGCTGATGTAGGGCAAACGGGTCTAAGTACGTATAAACTCGGACAACGCACGTCCGTGTCAAAGATGGCCACTCGTTAACACAAAGAAATGTGAACTGCTGAGAACAATGTCGTTCATCATACTTTGAAATACTTCAAATAAGATGTTTTAATCGTTTAAAATAAACACAAGGTCACAAAAATGTGAGAAAAAAATCAAGTAGATGTTTATAAGTTATCTTATGAATTATACGATATGCAAATTACAAAAAGGAGGCGTTCACGAATGGTAGGTAACATAAAACTTCGAGAAGTCGTTTAAGAGCCCTGTCTCGCCTCGTTTAAATGCGAAATTAATACAACGTATTTTTACGTAACATACAAATAAGATATTCGCGAGAAAGCTCGCGAAAGTTTTTGCAGCGAACCAAAATATTTTTTGTAACTTATGCATGCCTCTCTATATAGCAAATGCTGTTATAGCTATGATAGTAGGCTAGCTTTGAAATGAGATTTAAAAAAAAATATAACAAGGAACCGAAATCTATATCTCCTAATGTGGCTACTCGACACGCACTAATAGTTTTTATTTCTCTACAAGATACCATTAATGGTACTGACATAGCGTGTGGTCATCTGTTTCAAGATATATAGAAATACTAACGGTATACATTAATTATATCATGTCCAGTGATATCGCGAAGATCACCTAAAACTTTGAAGTAATAATTGTTTGTGTAACGCGGTATGTTTTTATACATTTTGATTGTGATTGTGACCACATTGCTAGTAGCTATAAAGTAGTGGTCATTATAAATCAGAATCTAACAAGGTCATCAATTAGTTGTGCTGCGTTCGAACAATTGATTGAAATTAGATTTTTCTTCAATGCAGTCGATATTTGATGTTTACGTCAGTTGTAATTAAATATTGTGGTAATTTTATTAGCAACCAGCTTAGGTCATCGGTCAACTGTTTTTCCTTATGTTGCATTAAAAATAATCATGATTCCAGGATAAAATGTATTTATACCCTTCGTGCCTACAAAATAAGGCATGGTACACATGTAATAACTAATCAATAAATCGTTCTAACTCACCGGTCAAGATGCGCTTGCGCTTGCTACAGCACTTCCAAAACTTCATGTCATATGTCGTGAGGTCAGCGATTGGATGTGACGGCCGTCGACTCAAGTGGCCATCGTCAAACTGAGCGGCGACGAAACAATGACTTTTGTTTACAAATGATCGACGCGCTGAATTTATTAAACTGTCGAGTGAGTGTCGGGCGATCGGCGAGTAGCGAACGGTCGAGACTGCAGAGGCGAGTGCGACGAACGCACACCCCCGACGGATAGTCTCCGGCTGTTTGCACCGGCCGTTAATTGAACGAGGATGGCGTGGGTGCAACATCACTCCATCATCTTAATTTTATAGCATACTAGCGTGTGCCCGCGGCTTCGTTCGTCTTCAACTTCTTTTTTATTCCAAGTAATAATCTCTGATATCGAATGTGTGGATAAATGTGGCAATTTGCTGTATCGCAAAATAACAATTCGACAAACATATTCATACTTGCAATGTTACGGGTTAAACCTTTAAAGGATTGTTTATTTTCAAACAAAAAGACGTATACTAGCGTAAAAAAGTTTATTTTCTATCACATGATGTCTTCCTACGTACGATATTGATCTTGTTACATAAAACATATAGATGCCAAATTAAATGCTTATGGCAAATCGCTACGAATCGAAGCTAATTTGTCTTGTACATTCAAAAATACAATATGAACGTCAAAAACTTATACTGGTTGAAATACCACAAAATAAAGCATATTCAAAACTATTTTCCTTAATATTTCCTTCAAACTCTATTTTTTTTTGTCTTTCGAGGATGTTGCTTATTTTGGCGAACTTTACAATTTTACATTTATTGCACTATAAAAATACATAAGTAAGCATAATTTCTAGGCACATTCCTGAACTCTCTAATAAAACATGATTACACACTTATCATGTATTTATATAAATTACAATATTACGTCCATCTTAATTAAGAAACAAGATAAGGTGTTTTATAAAATATTTATATGAAAATATGCAATTGAAAATTTAAAGTTTCTCAACACAATGATAATAGTATCCTTCCACAGTTATTTTTTATTTCTAACAACTTAATACACAAAATAATAACACAATAATTTTGGATATTGGTTGATACTATCTAAAAACTGGTTAATGAATTTGAAAAATTATTTTTAATAAATAAAATTTAGGGGACTGATGCGTATTACACAAATCATTGTTTTCTTCAGACATTCAAAGACTGATATAAAAATCAAATAAACATCATTCCTATCATTAACTTCATTCAATATAGAAATGTGATAATTCATTGTTAAAATTCCTTCCTTGAAACCTATAATTAAATAATTACTAAATCAAACAAGTTTGGGACTATTTCAGTTTATCGTTCACAAACCACACACTTGCATGCTTTCTTCAAATATATGTACTTTTCTATACCAACAAATTACACACAACACAATTTTATTCAATCTGAGCGCAGCATCATTCACTTCATTTAATCTTTATAATTTCAAAAGAAACAATCAGAAACTCATAATATTTAACTTACGTCTTAATTTTTGTTTTGGAACAAATTTTGCAGTTAAATCATTAATGTAACTAAAACCGAATCTTTTTAAATATATTAGGATCAAACTTTTCAATTTTATGATTCATTTGAGAATACTATCGGAAAGAAAATTGAAGAAAATTCCAATTACTAGCAAATTTTCAATATATTTCAGTAGTCCATTATGTATTGTAAAAAGGAACAACAACATGTTATAAATCCCTGTGTACATATAGGGCACACATCTAAAACTACATTATTACACTATCTAAAAATTAAAACATACTAAATTAACTTCAGACTGCATATTGAGGACTATTTTGTTAAACACCAGTAACTTATGTCTTTATAATATTTATTCACTACGAAATTTTGATATGTATAAAACGTAAAAATGTTAAAATAACTTCCATAACTTCCATTCAGAATTGTTTTAACAGCAACCCCTTAGTATTAATATCTCAAATTTTAACACTAAGGGACTAAGTACGAGAGTTAGAAAAAGAAATTGCTTAGATCACACACTAAATAATTCAACCAGTTTTTTCGAATATCATATCTTATATACCCATCATAGTTAAAGGCACTGCTTTCCTTGGGTAAATGGATACAATTTCATCCACATTTATAATTATGAAAATTAAAGAATACAGAATAAAAACTATTTAAAACAAAGGAAATAAAAAATGTGATGTTTAATATAATTATTAGAACTCAAAAGTAAATTTTACTAGACAGTTGGCAGAGGGAAAATATATTGCATTTTGCTCAAACAATTATTTCTCTTTCTACATCTTTCAGCCTAATATTAAAAATTATTTGCATTTTACTACATACTCCCCTTTTCTTATACTGTGATGATATATTTTTAAGGATAAATTTCCATACAAGAAAACTTTGTATCTGGGAGCAGAAAACCGATACAAACCGCTCTATAATAATGACAATAAAACTAATTCCTAAAAGATACCAGAAGGCGGGATTAATGATTCACAAAATTGCAGTATTTCTCCACACAAATGAAACATTGTCCAAACATTAACTTACAATACCTACAAAATCATATGCCTATAAAATATACTACATAGCTACTGCTAATGTAAATTGTGTAAATATGATTAAATTTATACTTACAGATACTCATTTCAATCAGTTATCAACCAATACTGAGAAGGTGTTAAACCTAAGTATCTACTACCTTATTGCCAAAGTTACATGTGGCTTATAAAAAATATTTCTCCGACCACATAATTTCTCGCTTCAATGTCAATCGTTTTTGTCATCACATTTCTGTTTCATTACATTTCCAAATGTAACATTCTGGTGTCAATGTCTGTACCAGGCTCCTTGTACTCGTGTTTGGAAATGCGACACTGGAGTGACAAGGTACGCCTGCTGTGGTTGCTGCACCACCGCCAGCGGTATCACTTGCTGAGCCATCTCCACAGGCTGCCCACTGTCCTCCGACACCCCCAATGGCTGAACACAGTGCTGTTGGGAAACTTGTTGTACACCACCCACTTGTTGTGTCAACACTTGTTGATGTTGGCTCACTTGCGGCACCAACATCTGCTGTTGCATTGATTGTTGTTGCGGTTGTTGCTGATGTATAACAACATGAGGGCCTTGATTCTGCATCTGTTGGTGTTGCACCTGCACTTGTTGAACTTGCTGCTGTTGGTGTTGTACTTGTTGCTGCTGCTGTTGTTGTTGCTGCTGTTGCTGTTGTTGCTGTTGTTGCTGCTGTTGTTGTTGCTGGGCTTCTTGTTGTGCATGTTGCTCCCTCTCCATGTCCTCTTTCTTCTTTGCGTCCATAGCTGCCTTTTTAGCATCGGCTTTCTCTTTCTCCTGTTGTATCCTAAGAGGGTCCTTGTTTTTGTCATATGACATACATTTCCCACTGCGGAAAGGCACCATATCTTTTGGCATCTCCTGTTTCTTGGTCGCAAACTTAACTTGAGGAAATTGATCCTTCATGAATGCCCGGAAAGTTGAGTAGCCCATAAGCTTTACACCGGGTTCCAAAATTTCCCCATATTCCTTATATGCCTCAAATAGATGTTTTCTTGAATCACCTTGTATTATAACTGTTTTGCTTGTTTTCTTGCCTCCTTCTCCCGATGGCTGTACATCCTTTGGTGAGCTAGCATGTTGTTTTAAATATTCCTTTAGGAAATTAGTAGCATGCTTGTAAATATCTAGCGTGAAAGTATTGTAGGGCTTCTTACCGACGTTGCCGTGTATCCGGGGAGCCACTCCATGCGTCATTACATGTTGTCTAATCCGCTTGAGCTGATAATGCGTAACATTTTCCAAATATAAAAAAGCTTCTAAGCAAACTTTTCTGCCTTGGTAAACATAGCATGCTCTTAATCTCCTTCTGACTTTGTGACGAGATGTTTCAGCGGGATTTGCTAAACTTGCCATTGTAATGCCCATCAGATACATATCATGCTCACTTTTCGTCAATTCTGCAATATTTAACCTGTGACGGTACACAGCTTCCGGATTGAGGCCTCTATAGCAATTATCTTTGCAGTCACAGCCTCGTTTCAGTCTTTCTTTTACCTGTAAAATATTGTAATATAAATTAGAAATGTAATTTATGGCAAAAAATTTCTAGTAAATACCTTATTAAAATTTGCAATTACCTGTGAAGGATTATCTTCCAATTTGTTATCAAAAACATCGTCATCGCTATCTGATTCTGCCATTTTTTTCTTTCTTTTGACAGCAACTTTCTTTTCAACCTTTGGTTTTGTGTCAACTTCCATATCCCCAGTTTCACCATCAACATTTGGTTCAAACTCAATACTGTATGTTCCCTGCATCGCTTGCAGATTGCCATCTCCATTCTCCACTTGTATAGTATGCCCTTGCCACAGTACCTGAAATTGTTGTGAATTACCATAATTAGTATTGAATTGAAAAAAAATTTACAATTATACATGAATGCAATTAATATACCTGCTCCTGATGCCCATTATAAGTATGTTGTTGTAAACCTTGTGCGGCGCTAAGTTCAAAGACTGAATGTTGTCCCATGACTGGGGTGTGCCATTGGGCACTTTCGCCGTACTCGCCTCCACCATTTTGATCGGCCGGAATGGAAACAATGATCGCATCCTTGCTGTCTACACTACGACGCTCCACCGACAATAGAGAGTGCAGCACCTCACTGGCTTCCTTTTCTGCCGGATTCACCACCTCCATCTTCTCATAGGACATAATCGTCCCCTCGAGCTACACTACAACCGATCACTCATGTCAAATCACATGTATCTATCTACTTACATACGTGTATGTACAATAAGCAATGAGATGGCCAACCCGCCCCGAATGTTAAGCAAAATCTTACTAACCAACGACAAAAACGAGAAAACCGCGTTAACTTTTCAAATTCATGTAAATAAACATAACAAAAATCGCGCAATTATTAACCTTAATCGCGTTTTTTAAGTTTCATTATCGCATAGCGGATCGAACTCCCGTGGAATATTGGGCCATATAGTCATACCAGAGAAAGAATAAAACTCACCTTTTTCCAGTAAAATCTGAAGCTGTGAAGCTTTAAATTATATTCCCACGATTAAACGATGATAGTAAATTATTTTTAATCAATCCATTTTCTTATTACAGTCATGATTAAAGAGAAATGCACAAATATTTCACAGAATTCACGGAAGCAATATGGCGTTACACTTTCCGTGAATAAAATCGGAGGACGCCGTAGAACATGTCATTGGTACAGTGCGCATGCACTAGGCGGCGCTGAAGTCGAAGTTTCCGCAACGAACGCATCGTTTCAAAAAGGCGCGAACATTTAAACAAAATAAACCGCGTCATTTTGGTTAATACACAGAAAATGATTTTTAAAGTAACATTATGACTAAATTCTATTATTTTAGTAAACATAACAGTGTTTTTATAGGTTCAAATTATGTAATGATAATTGTTATTGAATTAATAAGCAAAAACAAATCATTACTTCTTCTAAAGGACTAGGATTAAACATGAAGATTCCTTCTAGATGTGTACAAATGCCCAATGATAACTGCTTCAGGACAGAGAGAGATCTACTTTTATGGTAAATAATTGGCATTTTTGGCTATCCCCATTTAAAATAGTCCCTCGGTGAGCTCGGTAGTATTAGCGAATTAATAATTCAACCGTAATAAGAAGTTATTTGCTTAACATTAGATGTAATAGGTATTTTGTATAAACATAGCATTGCGATATGTTATTTTTCATGTGTAATACTTTGTATGAGGTAACATTGTTTTTAAATTAATTGTTTGTTAGTGATGATTACATGAAAATCCTCGCGTATGTATCTATGTGATTTCTTTAATTATTTACAAAGCAGACGACAATCGATAGTCTACGAAAGCAGCTTTATGCACCGCTATGGCATCCCATAGGTATACGATAGCACGTTTACTACTTCACATTAAACAATTTTATGTCTGTGTAAATAACGATTCCTTATGTTAAAAAGTATTATTTCGTCTTACATTTTACAAGATAGATATGGATCAATAATTTTGTTGCATTCTGAATGCATTTGTAAAGTACGGGTTAAAATGAAGACACAGTTTAAACGTAATGTCCAATAAGAATATGTGCAGTGTTACAAATCTGGCTCAGAAAAATCCAACACGTAATCAGATGAATGATGCGTACATCACGAGGGTCGGCAGTGGCGTGGAACGCACGGACGTTCAACTGTTATTTGTTGCAGTGTTTTGTAATTTCAAACATATTTTTTTTCAAAGAGAGTTAAATACAATAAAAATGTTATGACGTATGTTATGTGAACTCAAACTTTCATTTAGGAACTATCGTTTATTTTATGTTTTACTAGACAATACGGTATAAAATGTTGGAGCTTCCTTTTTGACGTTAATTGGTTTCAATCGTTAGATGGTACCAAAGTATGGTCCTAGATAGGCTTACGAAAAAGTCCTGGTATTGCATTAGATAATGATGCTTTGATGACAAACTTGGTGAGAGACATTATTGAAGAGCTTCTTCTTTCACTGATACATCATCTCGCTGCGCAGAGTAGATCATAGCTGGTACAGGTTATGAAAAAATTTAAATAAACTCTTCGAATGTACTACAACAGAAATGAATTCTAGAATTCGTTATCCTACAACTTACGCAGTCAGTTTCCGAGTACGTTGTCCCAATTCTAAATCGATTCAATGCTCTTTGTGATAAATGACGAACCTACTTACCTATTTATTTGATTTCAATTAAAAAAATTTTAATGAATCGAACTAGTAGTTCATACCACATTGTTACATGTTAATGCGTTCTTTCGTCATTTTGTAATGCTCATTAAGTAATTGTTGAACAATGTTATCATCTTTCGCCGGGCTAGATATCAAGTGTTCTAATTTAAGTATTTTAAAACCTTGTGGATACTATGACGTCTGTTTCATACATCATAAACGTACGCTATAAATCGACATAACTTCTTAAGGAAAGGTTTTTTTATTGCCAGCAATTAAATTGGTGCTTAAATCTGATACAGAAAAATAATAGAAAAAGTAACAGAGAAGACGTTGACCACTTAAATGAATAAATAAAATGTATGACATTTCTAAATTTATATAAATATCAAAATATATTGGCAATATACGAAAAGGTATTTTTCCGGGGTATGCGTAAAACCTTTTAATATTTATGTGTTAAACAAATGTTCAAAATACATATCATCTGTGTTGATTAAATACCTACCTACATATTATTATGCTTTTAAAATTTCTATTGTCGACAATACAACTGCATCGTTCAATAATGCTTAGTTACTATGTAATTAATTTCTACTTTTTAATAAATATTTAATTATGAGGAAACAAAACATACATTTAAATTTACAATTTATAAAATTTTGTTTATTTACGATACTGATAACGCTAAGTAAAGCTCAAGTTAAATACTTATTTAATCAACGAAACTCCTGTTTTGATAATGTTAATGAATTTATTTACTTCTTTTTATCTTAGGAATTCATAAAAAAATCTAACCAAAAGCGTATAATAGATTAATAATAAAGACTCACCAATAGCAGTATCCAGGGTAAAGCAGCTGCTGCGAGACCTGACGACGGCTCCAGGCGATGGTCCATCTGGCCACTCCATTCTTTCTTCCATGGCCTTCGAAGCGCTCCTCTTAAATTGTTCCAGAAAACTGTCTATTTGCGTCTCCAAGCTCGTTGGCGAGTTTGCCATCGTTTCCACCGAAACACCAAAAACAAACACTACTCGATATCATCCAGGCTACGACATTTTCGTTCTACGTCGCTATTTCCTCTGATATCGAATTTTGTACGATTTCATACTGCCGCCGTAACATCGTATTGTATAATGGTTAAACATTTTTTATCCGAATTCGTACATCGACCCTAAATCGCGTGCAAATAAATTAAATAATACCGCAGATAGTCGCAGGTATGAAAGAAAACTATAGCAACATGCAGCGATGTAATTTTACTACTGGTGCCGTATATACCACATCGAAAATAAAGCGACTTCCACCGACATCTATCGATCGCGCTAAACAGCTGTTTGCAATGTGTTGCCCTTATTACATTTCATCAAACAGAAGTAAAGTTATTACTAATTATTACCACTCGTATTAATTTTCAATTAATATCAGTAAATAAACATTAACTACTTAATTAATGTTATCAAACGCAGTATGTAGCTTAAGCCTAAATTTAGTAAAAAAACTAGAGTGTACATGTGTGCAGGCAGTGACGTATTCCGGTTTATTGTAGTGTGCGTGAAGCCAATAGCGCTCGCCGGCAAGGGGATAAGCGCCTTGTCGGTTGAGCGCGCATCTCGAATCAGCCAGTATAGCGCGGGGCGCGCGTGTAGTTTGTGATATATTAAAGGTGACTCTATTTGTCACTAACGATACTACACCGGCGGCATAATGTCAAGTGAGTACACGTTTTTTTAAATTAACAAATCTTCCATAATGTTAAAAGAAATCTTTACAAAATATCTGATTGTATTCATAACTTAATTAACAATTTTTATGCGACTTTTATAGGGTAGATTTAAAAGTCTTCAACTTAAACGCGCAAAAATAAGTTAGTTTGCTATTTTTTCACGACAAATGTGTCTTTATTAAGTTTTCGTTATTCTCGAGTTCAGTTTTTTTAGTATTGTTTAGTACAGTACGAATATCATTAGATGAAATGACAAAATGAAAACGCGCTACAGACGGTAATGTTAAATTAATTTTACCATTTTAGCAACACTTATAGAATATCTGTTTTTTTTTTTTAAATCCAACTTAATCGTTGTCTTTCATTCAATAACTGGACAGACACAGACACTGTATCTTTTGTTGAACAATTTTTATCGTGAAAAATATTCAAATAATTTTACAAAAAGGGTACTGTGGAATAAATTGTCTTTATAAAAGACCTCTTATAAGAAAGTATTATTTTTCTCTTATGTTATTTATATTAACGATGTTATGAATTAACCAGTTTGCACACATACACAATTCGCGTACGTGTTATCTGATTAAATTCTACGAGATTGTAAACAGACTAATGTTATCAACTAACTATTTCTGTATCTATACATAACTACGATTACCAAGCAATATGTTCGATGAAAACTGCATTGATCTTGACCATGGACTATTATGAAAATATTTAGGGTTATGCGATAAGTGTTTTAAAGTTTATACGTAAGAAATTTGATAGTGACATCGAGATGTCTAGTTTATTGAGAACATGCGGTTTTATATGATATTCTATACATATCATTGAGGTTAACCCGATTGCGGTATTTCCTAAATCTGCAATAGTATTAGGACTTCGTTATGTTAACTGGGAATCGATTACAATGAACTCATATCATACGATTTCCGAGAAATTGTAAAAGGACACGCTTTACGTAATATTCTTGCCATCGTATTGATCTTGGACAACACTATCGTTAAGTTTATTATACAATTGACATATTTTTATTTATACCTACATTTTTTGTAATCATAGAAAATATTGCGATATCGCGGAGCTTAGATCTCTCCAGCTATGATTTCTATAAACTAGAACTTGTTTGTAGAAACATCAGATACAAAAAATGTATTAGGTTAGCTCAAGAAAATATTAATTTAACAAAATTAAATCGATATTAAAGATTTGATATAAATACATATTAAAGTTTAATTAAAAAAAAAACTTAATAAGTTGAGTTGCAATGCAGCTGGGCCAGTCGTCTATTTTGGTGTATATATGTGCTCGATCGCAAATGGTCGTTCGGAACTG
>JAOCNA010000012.1:8111894-8127469 GCA_026546675.1 Papilio helenus | reverse complement strand
GATATTTTTAAATTACATTTATAAATATTATTGCCTAGTAACCAGTATTATACTGGACTTGACAACTATTATTTATTATTACTTATAATTATATGAAAGAGACATGGGCGACACCATGATGAGATTAGAAGACCTCTTGGGAAAAAGAATAAAGTAAAAACTACTTCGAATATGACCATGTTATTAGTAACTGTCCCCCCTCCCATTCCCAGACCTAGCCTAGATTATATTCTGGCGATTTTTTATACTACTTAAAGGTGACCTTACAGCATGGGCAAAAACTTATTCCAGGTGGTCCAGAACTGTGATGAACTGTTCGAGCGCGAGGAGCTGTCCGCAGCGCCGGACGTCGGCTGGCCCGACTGCTTCAACTCCGGCGTCTTCGTGTACCGTCCCTCCGCGGAGACCTTCGCCAGCTTAATCACGTTCGCTCAGGAACGCGGCAGCTTCGATGGTGAGTCACGGTGGTGGATAAGATGTTAACATGAATAACGCAACTGGATGCCGACATATGATCACATCTTCCCTGTTCAAAACAGTCACTTTAGTTTTTTTTAGATCTGATATAGGTTAATATACAGGGTCAGAGGAAAATGATGTTGAAAGTTGAGTATTTAGACGTTAGATTTTAAACTTAATGTAAAGTAAGTAATTAAACAAACGAACCTAGAACTAATTGGAGTTCAGAATATTCTAAGAGAATTGTTGGTATGAAGTGGTTAACATTATTATTCGCCCAGGCGGCGACCAGGGCCTGCTGAACTCCTACTTCTCCGACTGGGCGCACGGAGACATCAACAAGCATCTGCCCTTCCTCTACAATGTTACCTCCGCCGCATTCTACTCATATTTGCCGGCACTCAAACAGTAAGCATTTTTATAAAACTTTAATGTTGAATTTTAATACATTTTATAGTGATGTTATTAAATAGTTTACTGTGATCTTGATTAAAACCTCTATTCATAGTAAATCTTTGGTTTTTATTTTTGAGTGAAATAAATTCAAACGTACAAAATATTCATTTTTTTTTCAATTGTTAAAAATTTCAGCTACGGGCAAAACCTTAAAATAATTCATTTCATCGGCGCGGCCAAGCCGTGGCTGCAGCAGTTCGACTGGCAGTCGCGGAGTGTGGACGCGCCCGACCACCTGCGGGAACTGCTGCAGCAGTGGTGGGACCTGTTCGTCTCGCAAGTACACCCGCTGCTCGATACTACTATGGTAAGTCATTTTATACAAAGTCAAATAAATGTAAATAAAAATTGTGCTAGAATTGTATGGTAGGCTAAAATAGGCTATTTGTACGTTAAGATATTTAAAATCTAGACGGTTGACATAAAATGATTAACAGCGTTTTATAGCAACACTGGTTGACTTTATTAAAGCTTGACAGCTGTCAACTTCATTAGTGTTGTGAACTATGTTCGATAAAAGTTCGATAAAAAATTATAAAATTGTTTTGGTGCAACGCTGAAGAAAGCGTTTCTTATTGAAAAATAAATTAACCAAGTATTTGTGTAGGTAGATGTAAATTTAATGTACTTGGATCACAACGCCGCGAGTCAATTACTTCTCGGTAATATTTGAAATAAAGATACTTTCTTAGTACTTAAACCGCGTAACATCGATATCCGAGAATCTAGTATCATATTGCACTGTGAATAGGATTGTTATAATTATTACTGTAATGGAGATTTGATATTTGCGGTTTCGTATCAGATATCTGCCAACCGCATTGTCTCTGTGGGTCTTATTAACCACAGGCCCTAAGTCAGTATTCTCGCTTCATTTGTGATTTATATCTGATCGATACAACATGTCCTCCAAGCATTCTGAACAGGAATTACATATAACAGAGGTGAGAAATCTTATTACAACCAAGCATCGTTTCGATTATCCTATTTTATCTTAATTTCGATTTATTTCTTTTAAAGTTTACGTTTGTTTTTTACGTTTTCCGTTCTGTAAATATTGCGAGACATAGATACCAAACACGCTTGAGACTAAGCTTATTGCATTCCTCTGTTATTGCACCACGTTTATAAAACACTACGATGCTAGTACATTAATCTAAGCATTTCTCCAAAATACTAACATTTTCTAACTGTCCGCAATTTTATAGCTTTTGCACGGGTTGTTGTTATTTTAATTTTGTATTGGGATGGCGTAGATGGTGTTGGTATTTTGGTGAAATTTCACCGCGCTAGCTACTTAAACATACATGTGATTTTCTTGCAAATATTTTTTTATGACAAATAAGTGAAGTGAACAATTACTGTATGTTTATTAGCTAGCTTTTTGTTTCTTTTGTTTTTACTAATGACTTGAATTGAGCTTTTTGCACTGTTTTAAAAAATAATTCGACGTGCTTGAAGTTTGATCCAAGTGACTTGCATGCAAATCCACTGAGTCTTCTCACTCCAACCATAGGTTGAGGTTGAAGATGTCCCTACGACGTTAGCGCTGCCGGAAGAAACAATCTTCACCCACACTGAACCAAGATCTGATTACTATAAACCCATATTAGATCCGGATTCTGAATTTTATTGGCACCGACCAGAAGCTCAAATACCGGATCCAGAAGTGACAGTACCTGCAATAGATATGACACAGTTTCATGATCCATGGGACATTTACCAAGGTCATATAAAACCAACAGATGAAACAAAAAGCAATTGTTCTTATCAGCAAGATGTAGAACTCATACGACATGTTTGGGAACAACCATCACTGCGACAATTTCAAAGTTACACGGAACCATATCAAATGCCAATACGTGATACAAGTGACCATAAAATGTATCACGAACAAACACAACACTACGGAATACATCACCAGGAAACATCTCACACTGAATTGTATAGCAGTGAAGGACAATACAATGAAAGACATCACAGGGAACCACAACGCAACGAAACATACAATGATAATACACAACATGTAAATTCATGGCACTCAGAACCCAATACAGAAACATATCGCGAAAACACATCGCAGCACTCGTGGTCACAACCGCACACTACTGAATACAACCATAATCATTATGATGGTCACCAAAATGAATACCATAGTCACAACAAAGACGTAGAATCACTTTCCAATTTTAGCTATAACCAACAAAGTTTACGCCATTCTCAAGATTCAAATTATCCTAATGCCTCCATTGACTCCTATAATCAAGAATACTGTAATTCGCAAATTTCAGATCATTCCCAATCATACTCCACCTTTCAGCAAGAACATCATCCTTCCTG
The DNA here is from genome assembly GCA_026546675.1 of Papilio helenus. NCBI lineage: Eukaryota > Metazoa > Arthropoda > Insecta > Lepidoptera > Papilionidae > Papilio > Papilio helenus. Next base: position 8,124,214 of record JAOCNA010000012.1, on the reverse strand, counting down.
CGATAATAACTCTCCATCATTAGTATGTCATAGTACGCATCAGCACGAATATTCTCAGTCCCACCAAGATGTCAATAAGCCAACGTTTTGTAACCATGAAAGTAACGTTTCACACTCTCACACTAACGATCAAAATTCACATTTTAACGAGAATTCTAAATCTCAAAATATTCAAAAGCATTCGTCACATCTACAAGAACATATAGAACAGTTTAATCACCCTTTACGAAAAAGAGTAGAATACGCATATTACGTACATTTAGATCATGAGAGAGAAAGAAATCGTCAAAAAGAAAGAAAGGACCTAGCAACGGAGAAAGTAACCAATGGTCACTGTTCAGAATCTGAGATAGATGGTTTTGAAGATTTTATTATTCCACGTCATCCTTATGATGGGTTTTATTTGCGGCACAGAATGACAATAGACTCACGTGGCCGTAAGATATGTTCGCATGAAATTCCTCCGGCACCATCGCCTTCGCCTTCGATCTCACCTCCAGAAAGTCCAGTTTATTTCGATGCGGAATCCGAATTCTCGTCGGCCGAGGACACTTACTTAGATAGCGATGATCGAAAACATGTAAGTTATCTTAATCAAATTCTAATTCATCGAAAAATAGGTACGTACAATTTATTTAAGAATATTTGATTAATTTTGTTTCCTTGTATATTATTTAATTGTATGAGAATGATTTTGTTATTGCCAAAGTAGCTTGCATGCTGTTTTGTTGATCTAGGCTGCACGAAAATGCTTATTAACACGTGTAAAGAAACCCCATAAAATTGTTATAACATTTTTAATACTTTACGAATATGTAATGTTCATCTGAACTGATCGCAATGCTAAATGATGTATATGTTTATTACAGAGCGGCGTGGCGGGCAATCTAGCACGCGTATCCCCTGGTGATATTGGAGCACAGCGAGAAGCACTTGATGAATTGACTCGTCGCCAAGGATGGGAAGCAGGCAATATAGATTACATGGGCGCCGATTCCTTTGCCAATATTTGGGCGAAAATTTCCCAAACACTTAGTCAGCCTCCAGCATCGCCACCGAAAGAACCCACCCCACCACCAGTTGCGCCGCCAGCAGAAGCAACCGAAGTACCGCAACCTGAGGTTCCACCATCTCCTGCAGTGGAAGAACCCAAAACCGAGATTCCTGTGGAATCAGAACAATCGAAAGAAGTTCCTTTAGATGCAGTGGAAACTAGCAAAGTAGAAGAGCCTGTAGCAGCGGTTGCTCCAACCGATGAATCCGCCCAGCTTCAATCTTCCGAAACTGCACCATTAGCAACTACTCCTTCATCGGAGCCAGCTGTAGAAACTTCACCCGCGCCACCTGTCTCTGAAGATCCTAAACCTAGCTCTCTGGTAACTGAAACTATCTCCGAAGAAGCCAAACCTAGTCCACAAGAAGTCGAGCCAACATCCCAATCCCTTGAATCTAGTCCTCAAGAACCTGAACCTAGCCCCGTAGAATCAGTCGAGGCTCCAATTGCTAAGAAGACAGCTCCTGCGCCAGAAGCAAAACCTGATGTAGCTTCCTCAGAAAAAGCTACTTTACCAGTCGAGACTGCCAACATTCCTGTTGAAACATCAGTTCCTGAAACTCCGGAGATACCTGTTCCGGTAGTTGAAGCCGTATTAGCGGAAAAATTGACACCTGCTGAGGAAGCTGTCAAAATAGATGATATACCCGCCCCTGTTCTAGAAGCTAGCGCAACCGAAATTCCTAAATCAGAGGCTGAACCAGTAACAGCCGAAGCTACTCCTCAAGAACAAAAATCTGAAGAGAAAGTAGATGTGACCACTAAAGTCTCTGCGGATTCCCCCGCTGAGGCTACCCCTATTGAGACACCTGCGGCAACTTCTGAAACGCCTGTTGCTGCCACCGAAGCCCCGACCACTCCTGCAGCGACCGAAGCTGTTCCACCAAAACCAGCAGATATCCCTCTGACAGGTGCCACTGATAGCCCTCCTCTAGCAAACACGCCTTCTAAGGAAGATGTTACAGCTGAAACGGCTGCTAAATGTAAGTAAAGGTGTAAATGACGACATTCAACCCGTTGAGTTTGAACGGCTTTGCACAGTTATAATAACGAAGCATATACAAATTAAAGGTAAAAAGTAAATAAAACACAGAAAACATAGCTAACTAACACATCAAGACAGAGCATCACATTATACATGATTTTTTTTTTAATTAAAGAACTTTTAAGAAAGGTATGAAAAGGTTGCGTCTACACATCACTGTTTACAATTATCCATAACTCATCGATTAGCTATCGTTATTTAAAAAATATATTATTTTCTGCAAAGAACAGCCTATCTTTTGTATATGCTTCGTCCAGAGTACATTTTTCAGTTTTTTTTTTGTCAGATATCTACTAATTCCATTATTTAGTTAAGTATAGTTTGTTCTACATGGTAGGTGGGTTTGGAGAACCCATCTGATTTGTAGAGCAAAATGTTTTGTTTTATTTGTGCCGTTTTGTGCTGTTTGGTTTTTATGTTAATTTACTGATCATACCTTTCAAAATTACGTTGTTATTTCACCCAGCTACCGAGGAGGCAGCTCAAGAGACGCGGCTTTGATAGAACAGGTAATAATAATATTACACTCGGACTCAACACCAATTATCTAATACTTTGGGACATGGTGTCTATTAATTTTTATAATGAGATTATGTAAGAAACTTGAAGGAATTTTTTTCTTATTGCACCTTATTTTAAACGTATTATTGTGTCTATCTCGGATTCTGACCATTAAGTTAATTATTTAATAAGAGAAGAAGGCTAATGAGTGTCGGGAATACAGAGGTTCTTATCGACGATTTCGGAATAAATTATCTTTTGGGTTCTTTTTTCATGCTAAAATATTTTTTAAGAATATATAACAATATATATGCTAGTCTACGCTGACATTTAAATCGTTTTTCACGTGTATGCTATACCAAAATATCCGATGTCCTTCATATAAAATTCATGTTTTTATTTAGAATTTGGGTTGAGTCCAAGTGGGTATAAAATGACGTAGGAACATTTGGTCGACTGTGACAAATGTTGGTGCTACTTCTGGGATGTATCAAGGAACTATCGGAATGAATCGATTTCTATTCATATATATTGATTTTACTCGATGCAGTTGTCTTTTATCTAAATTTACAATTCAGCAGCTACAGGTGCGGTAAAAAATTGGTTACATTATTTAAATAAATTACCTTTTATTAATAACTTTAAATTTAAATTTACCTACGACAATTATTACTAGAGTTATGATTTATCATAATTAAGTGGCGATGCCTGTCAGAAAAAATAATTAATACAAAAAAAATTGCACGCATAATCTGGAAGAATTGACTTATTAATTGGTTGCAAATAAATCCAATATACAAAGCAAATAAAAACAAATAAAACATAAATAGAAAAAGATTACTGCATAGAGAATCAATGTAACGTTCCTCACAATTTTACTACGCAGTAGCAGAACTATCTCAAAATCAACAATTTCGTATTTTATTTTGTTTTGCTTTTCATGACTTGTCACACATTGCAAGGAACATTATTCAACGCTTGTCCTCCACGGTACATTCTCACTTGTGCACACCTAATCACGATCAATGTCATAAGTCTACGAATAGATTACTTATACTCTCTAGTTATTAAATAGTTGTTTCGGACCATGCTCAGTATACATACATGAGGTAATGATTTGTAAAATAATAATCCTTGTAATGTCATCGTGAGCTTGTGATGTCCGCTAACTGACACAGTTCTAACTTTCCGCTTGCATCGTTTCGATTTAACCCTGTAGCTCTGTTCCCTCGACTTTGTTCCAGGCGCTAACCGAGCTTGCTCTCTAATGTGACCGCGATACTAACGCCAACCGTAACCGAAAACGAGAAATATAAGGAGGGAATAAATTGGTTGTGTAGCGGAGGCGCGCCGCAAGCCGGCGGGCAAGCTGCGCCTGCACCCGCCCGCCGTTGCAGACCCCCTGCCTACCCCCGACAGCGAGCTAGAGGACGCCGACACGCTCGCGCAGTCCATCATCGCCAGTGAGCTGCGCACGCCAACTGTCACTTCCCCCTCCCCGGCGCTGCGCAGCCCCGTCTCGCCACCGCCGCCCAAACAGGAGAAACGACTTTCCCCTGATGAATCGCAGCTGCCCACTCCGCCCGTAGGCTCAGTGTCTCTCTCACAGATAGGAGTTAAACCTGCTAAAGACAAGCCCACGACCGCAGCCCAAATAGAATCCTCGCTAGCGGAAAAACCAGCGCCCACGTCGCCAACGTTGCCAACTTCTCCCACTGAAGCAAAGGCACCAGCAGAAGCGCCTAAAAAGAAAGTCGTGAAGAAGGTGGTTAAGAAGGAGACGGCAGCGAGCGGCGATGCGCCCGTGCCCCCGCCGCGTAAGAAAGAAAAGAAACCCAAAGAAAAATAAGCTCCCGACAGTTCCTCTGTGCCATACGTGTAGCCTCTCCTATAATGTTAACGTGTATTTAATTTTCGAATATGCTTTTACGTGCCGTAACAATTATGTTTTAGAATTTAGTTTTTATCATTTACTACTACTACTACTATAACGTGTCCATTATATTATTTTTTTCATAATCAACTTTTGTACTGATGAATATAAAACTTTTATTTATTATGTTAATCCTATTTATAATTTTTACCGATTGATTCATTATTTTAAGATAATCGATTTTAAAATTGGAAATTGTCTAACCAAAGGACGAAACTATGAATTGAAGATTTTTTATGAAATTTTGTATTAAATGTTATTGAATTATCACGTTGTCTCATTGCGTAACCTGTAGATAAATAATTGGTAATAAGATAAGACAGATTCAATAAGTGAAAAATACGAATTTAGCTTCTAATTCTAATCTATACTGATATTATACAGAGGAAAGATTTGTATTTTTGGATGTATTGAAATAACTCAAAAATTAGTTCTGATCATATTGTGTTGGCTGTTGATAATACTGGTTGGCATTGTTAGCATAATTCTGTTGTTGATACATTTGTCCATACTGCTGGTTGTACTGGGGCTGGGCCGGCTGTTGTTGTTGTTGTTGTTGCTGCTGCTGCTGCTGCCAGTATTGTTGTTGTTGATTTGTTATGTTAGATGGAGTACCCTGATAGTTTGGGTACATATTGTGTTGATTCCCGTAAGGCTGAAATATACAAATGGACATGTTGAGTAACAATACAACTAAACTTTCACTTCACTTGTATTATGATGATACAACAACAGGTATTACACAAGTGAGTAAAATATCTTGTCACAATAGAGATCACAAATAGATCGTAAGAATATAATAAAAATAAAAAAAACAAAAGTGTTTATCAATATGATTGAACGGCTGTTCGGTTGTCGGTCCACGTCATTGTTTACATCGATGACGAGTGGCGAAGGGCGACCGCCGACATAACCTACTCACCTGGGGTGCGCCGTACTGCGCCTGGTCCGCGTTGGGCGGCGGTGCGCCGCCCTGCGCCCGCTTCATCCACGACATACCTCGCTACCGCTGCTTACGTAACATTCGCGAAATATTCACGCACATATGCTCCTAGCTGCACAAACAGCCTCGTCACTATCATAGAAGTAACGATGCAATACTTTCACTATCACTTGTTAATTATTTATATCGCGAATTTTAGCGAGACGTGTATCTTTTCGTAATTCTGTTCTAAAAGCGCAAATTTAAGCTATTATGGTAGATTTTATTTTTATTTTTTGGTGTATTTTAGTAAAAATTTGTTGACAACAACCCATCGATCGAAGGTGCCCTGTTGGCAGTGTAGCCATGTCAAGTTTGATTGACGTTTCCGATTTAATCGCCTTAAAAAATCCTTTTTCCGATTTTCCGATTGCATTTCAATTTTAAGAACATGTTAAAAACATATAGTTTGATTTGAAGTATTACGTAATAATTATTTAGATTTATGAAATAAACAATAAACTTAAAAAAATGAGGTGTTTTGGAATAGGCGAATAAAAATTTAACTTTTTTAATTTATGATTTATAACATATTTTTTGAGACCTGTTTGACGGGTGGACATTTCATATTCAATTTTTGCAATTTTACATTTTTTCAATTAAGTTGTCTTGTGACTCTTTTTATATTTACTAATTTATCATTTTGATTCTTTTAGGTAGTATCTTTCATTGCAGGAATGGAATTCTTCGGATATACAATGTGTGGACCACAAAATTATATGAAAGATATATTGAAAAAGGACTATCATGAACCTATGACGGAAACCGAAGTGAAGGACTTGTTTAAAAAACTTGTAATAGTTTTTCTTTTCATTTAAATGCAACTTAACGTTGAATATATATGTTTTAAGTAACTTTTCTGTTGTTTGGAAAGTAGTGTCATATCTAAGTGTTGTTTTTTTTTTCAAGCTTCATCATAAGTGCCTCCGATGTACACTGAAAACTGAATAATAATGAATTTACTACCTTTATATTTCAGGCAATGATATGTAGCGACAAAGATAATGATCATCGAGGGTTAAATGGTTTTGCATACGGTTCTTTTCAACGGTTTTTGGATATGAAAAAAAGGGGTGTGATCAAACCCCTAGGTCCATGTGATATGTACAGATATCCGCCCACGTCTTCGCATGGGGTGGGTATTGTCTTTATATTTCATTAAGAATAATACAGATGTTTTAGCAAACTTTTAATTTTAAGTTTGGTTGGTGGCAATACGACTCATCACTAGCGGGGGAAAATTGGTATCAGGTAGTACCAAGATATCCACAGCCTGTTTCGCCAAATTCATTAATCCTTGATAAAGTTCGGAAAAACAATAAATATGCAACACTGTTTTAGAGACTTTAAAGTATTTAGTAGCTACGAAGAAAACAATGTGCATACGAAAAGTGAAATCTACATTATACATTTTATAAATAAATAAGGCTCGTTTTGTTCTAAGAGTTTTAATGTTCATCTTTCTAGATCCTATCTATCGCATTGAAGGGACTTTAAATGTATTAATGCAAAACGGTACAACTGTGCCGACGCTCCGTAGGGTTAAGGGCAAGTTCATGACGATAATTGATGCAGTAGAATTAATTGTGTTTCATATGACAACCCTACACCTGAGTTAAAGATTAAATAAAACAGAGTCAAAAACGGAAATGGCACTAAATGTCACTGATTTTATTGACATTCTTGTCATGTTGTCTTTTGCTATTCTTGTAATCAATCTGACGCTTTCAATGTTTTGCAATTTTTTTATTACACGACACGATATTGTTAAAATTATTTAAGTAACCTAAACCCTAATTAACAAATAAAGTATCATGGCTACTAAAAGATCAAACCCTTTTGTCGAAGACTTCATGCCTCAAAGCAAGGTGCACCTGGGGCTTAAGCAGTTCAATAACAATGAAGACAGACTTCAAAAAGTGTATGGTAAACATCTTTAATAAATGAATAATCTAAATATAGATCATAGGGAAATCAAGAAAAGTATTTTTGTCTTTGATAAATAATTTATATTAGTTTATTAATTTAATTTATCATTTTCTTGTCAAGCATACCAATGGAATAATTTATTGCAACTCAGCTTTTTTTGTAAATTCTTGTAACAAGTAAAGACTTTACATGTTAAATAGTGATAGAGTAGTTTTTTAAACAGAGATTTTTAAACCATCAAGTTGTGGGTAGTTTGATGTTCACATGTCTGATATTGCCATTATATATCAACTATTTTTATAGAAAAGACGTTAGAACTTCTATTCCGAGGAGCCAAAAAGTCAAGTCAAGACATCATACACAATCAAGAAAACAGTGCAACAAATAAAAAAGGCAGAATGAAGCAACTTGTCATTGGGAAAGATGGATTACTTCTTACTTCCGAGCATAAGGTAACTTGTCTATCATGAATTGTATGGTTTTGAAACCAAATAAATTTATATGAATTCCTGAAAATTCCTTTTAAATTTAAGGCATTGAATAAATTGTTTTCAACTTGTCCTTTAGAGAGTCTTAACAGAATTCCCAATATTAACAGATGGCAGACAAGCCTTTACATGTGCGTAACTGCAGCTGTGGTGCGCGTGAGGAGGTGGGCTGCACATACTGCGAGCGGTCCCTGTGCGCTGCCTGCCAGCACTACTGCTGTCGCTGTCACAACTACCATTGTTCACAATGCTCTCTCATTGGGTAATATATCTGTTTGTTATTAAATAAAACATCAATAAGACCTTGGGGTGGTATAATGGCATACCAAATTAACACTATCCATTCAGCTCTATGCTCAAGTTCTCTAACTAAAATCTATTAGTCAGTCAAGTAAATTGTAGCACCTGTACACAGTTTGGACATTTAGACTCAGTTGAACAAGAATAATGGCCGGTTTCTCAGCTACCTTTAACTGTTTGTTAGCGTTTTTTGTTCAATAAGTTTTTGAAATGTGTCTCCGAACTACATAACTTGAGTTTTAATCCTTTGAATCTTAGTAAAGTCTAACACTAATGAATAAGTAGGTAATGAAATAATAAATGGAAACTTGAGCATCCCAGCATTAGTCTCTTTTGATTTCAATGTTGTGTAGTTTATAGGTTATGTGGTTGTCAAGACTGTATTTAACCCTTAAAATGTTTGTTCCAGATCTGAAGGAGATGAGATTTGTGTCTCATGTTATGGTTAACATTTTTGAAGTTTCAAGTTATTTATAGTTATGTTAATTGAAATAAAATTAATGTTTGACAAATGAATTTAAAGCCGACATTCAATGTTTGTATGCTAGGTTGTAATAATATTATCATCTAATTATATTTTATACAAATAAATTAATTGTAAACTTTTAAAGGAATGAATATCACTAATGTTTGTTAAATATTTCTAAGGCTCTGAGCCGTTGCTGACTGCACTGTGTCTGTGTTAGAGGTATGAAAATAAAAAACCATTTCACTATATAGTTTATATAAAATTTGTCAAAAATAAAACACAACATAAAATGTGATCTACAGTTTTATAAAATGACTAATATTAATAAGAAGCACAGTTTTATTTAAAACACCAAAATAAAGTAATTTAAAATGCACAAACACAAGCCTTAAGGTTTACTTACAATGTAATAAATCAAAATCTTCACATTGTTTTATTAGGAATGTGTTTCAAACATACAAAATATTTAATAAATGATTGCCCCAATAGTGGCAACATTAAGGTATGTTTCTACAAAGTTTGTCCAAAATACATATGTTTTTGTGCAAGAATTATATTATAAAATGTAATAAGTGATGAAGCCACAGACAAGCACCAACACTGGCCACCACATGATGAAATGTTTTAAGAAGCACTCACATAAATAAAGAAATTCCCAAAGATACAGCTTAATTAATTCATAATATCCCTAACATATGAAAAATATCTTATACTCTAACAAGGAACCAGGTTCTAAATATTATTAGCACTTCCATTGCTTTTATAGTTGCCTGAAATTATTCTACATTTTGTATCTTCAAGATAAATGACACAAAATGTTTGAAAATCTATTACATACATGACACTTTTTAAAATAGTAAAATGGAATAAAACCATTTGAAATACATTATGATTTATTGCCAATAAAATACTGCGGCAGCTGAACTGAACTCGTGTAAGGCACATTTAACAAATGTTGGGTCGTTTTAGAAAATTTTCTATGCTTTTTTTCTTCACTGTTTACATATTTAGCGTAAAGTGCATGTATCAACAGTCCGTAAATGTACAATATTACGGAGCGACGTGTAAATGTTTGCCGCTACACTACTACACACTTGCGATGTAAACATTCCAAAAATACAAGCAAACTGCAGAGGTAACTTCACTAGTTATCCTCTCTAACAAGGAGGCGGTTCCCCTCGGGGCAACCGCACTGTCCCTTGAACGTATACTTAATATTAAATTACTTATTCAGCTTAAATAAGCGCACAATTCAAAAAGTTTACATTTTGTAACACCTTGAATTATAGTTTATTTCCAGTGAGGGCGCAGCCTTGTCTCAAAAAAATTGTGTTTAGTAACAAAAATATTGGTACAATTGTAACGAGCTACAGTCGATTGAGGTATATTTATTGGCAAATCACTTAAGCTAAAGGCTCGGCCGCGCCCAAACATTCTCTCACATATCTTCTGTCGTAAAAGGCACTAACCACTAACCGCTGCACATTGCACCTTTTCTCAATCTATTTCTGTTAAACATGATGTGTACCTGTTGTTGACTCAAGTTTACCACATGACAGGCAGCAATGTGAACGATTGTTACCATTGGCATAGATGTTGTATGTGGTGTGAGCGTGTCCGGCGAGCGGCGGGGCGGGGCGGGGGCTCTACGCGAACAGGTAGCGGTAGAGCAGCGTGGCGGCGAGCGCCAGCGCCAGCGGCAACACCCACGAGCTCCACGCGCTGCAACACAACACGCGCGCCGCTGTATACCATACACTGCACGGCACGTACACACCCACTATGGACACTACCTTTTTCAAAGATTTTTTATCATTCTTTAATTTTTTAATGAAATCCGTTTAAATCTCACATTTTGTTTTATTTTAGAGAATTACTACAATAATTTTTAATGATTATGTGTTGAGTATTGAAGAAAATAGACAAAAAATTGCACAAATGGAGTAATATCAAAAGTGTGGTGCATTATGTGATGTGTGACTGCTTTATACGAATGTAATAACAAGTAACATGGTTCAAGGATGAATAGATAAGATCATTGTGAAGAAGCAACATTGTCGTAGGCCATGTTTAGGACGAGGTTGCTTTTAATAGACAAAAAATGCTAATCATTTTTTTATTGCCGTTTAATAAGTTGCAACCGACTTCAAGGAAACCACTCGATACAATGATACAAAGATGTTAACAATGAAGGTTGCGAAATAAATAAAGTGGAAGAAGAAAATAAGAATGCTTATGTGTTCTGTATGTAATTTATTGATACACAACGTTACAATAATAACAAGTAAATATACTTCAACACAAAGAGGGCACGATATCTACAAACAACTTTCTATATGTACCCTTTCACAAGCCTGCATTGCAACAGCAATACTAGGAAAGAGTTCGTAAACCTACATTTCTAGCTTCAAACATTGTAACGTATAATGTAATTTGTGACATGAGCGGCTACACCATATTAAATATATAATAATATACATTTGACCTCTTGCATTGTGATATTGTATTTTTTGTTGAAGCAGATCTATAAAATCACAAGTACTTACATACTAACCTAATTGAACATAAACGCGTAAATATCTAGAACATGATGTAAAATGCCTGCGGAATGGAATGATGTAGTGTCAATATCTGATGTACTGATTCCCTCATGTCTATTATATTTGAATATTTTACCTCAATTTTAACTTTGGAATTATTTAAAATTGTATGTGCAGCTTTTGTATATATAAACTATTCATAAAAGTAAATTAATCTAAAACATCACAGTAACAAAAAATATATGAAAATTTAGTAAATTTCTATAAAATATTGTATTAAACATATAAAAATAAGTATTGAGATCTGAGTGGAATAAGGAACTCGTATGGAACTATCGTAATATTCGATTCATTTTTATTATAAACCTCACTTGTATGAAAATATGAACAAGTAACACAGCCTATACCAAACTTACTTTCTTAGAAAAATATAAGTAATAATTAGTATGTTATGAGATAACATGTTTGGACTTCATAAAATAATAATTAATTTCCAAAGCCACTGGTGTGCCATCTTTTTTGTCACTGTTTTTGGCAAATTACTATACAGTCGAGAAAACTCAATAAGCCTTATTTTATATTATTTCTACTTTCTAAATATATTATTCTAAAGTTCAAAATATGGTTATTCTATAATGTATATATATGCTTTTGTGATAGGAATCCGTGTATCGAATGTGCGGGGTGTGCGGGGTGTGTGTGTGCGGGGTGTGCGGGGCGGCCTAGGAGACTACGCACTTGCCGAGCTCGCGCGGCGTGTCGTTGGACCACTGCTGCGGGAAGGCGGCCTTGCTCTGCGTGCGGTCCGCCTCCACCAGCTCGCCGATCTTGTACTGCTGCATCAGCGCCCTGCCCACCATACACAACACACACGTTAATATAATAATTAAACTTAACAACAAACTATTCCAATTAGCATTGAAAAGTAATGAGATTTTGTAAGTTGTAAGTAAGCAAGCATTTATACAGATGACATTCATTATTCCTGACATCGAGCTGACATCGAGCTGACAGCGGTGTGCTGTTACGTTACATTACATTGAGAAAAATGTATAAAGCAAAGTTAAACGTTATCTTTT
>JAOCNA010000012.1:8084931-8097574 GCA_026546675.1 Papilio helenus | reverse complement strand
AACATCTTCGCTTAATAGGACACAGAATGTACTCGATGTTTTTTATGGTGTCGACTCTTGAGTAACATGTCATTCGACGTAAATATTTAAGTTTTTTCCGATAATCAAAGACCACCCCGGTAGAGGAGACGCAGCGGGAATTTGGCATATGGAAATATCTCTACGAATTATGTCTTTGCAGCCGATGAATCTATGCGCTTTAGAATATTTTTTTTAATGTTTGCACTAGAAAACTATAGCTCGGCGGGTGTTTGGGGACTATTATTTTTTTTACAAAGTCTACATGACGTTTATTGATTGAGGTTCTAAAAGTGTACATGTATCGAAGTGAGTTCGTATGTTACGCAGCATGGTGTAGAGATGGGTCGAGTCATGGTGCCCGACGGATCTGTGGACCCCTGCCGCGGTCCGTACCGCTGCAGCGCACCGCATGCCACCAACATTTACATTCTGAATTCAAATAAGGGTCACTATGAATGTTTTGGATACGTGTCGTAAGAAGAGATAGCTATTCACTTCAGTATCAATAAAGCACACATAATTTGTCGTAGACTCATGGGAATAAACCCATTTCATTATGGTCGGGATTTTGTTTGTTTAGGATATCATACATCTATTATCATCTTATGGGAAATTATGATTCCAAATTGTAAAAGACAATAAGCATACTTATATACTTTGTGGAGTATATAGTCACTACACCGTACCATAAATCGATTTCATAATTCTGTTTCTAAGTGCGAGCATAGAGCATTCTATGTTTGTGTTAGTCTGAAGCCTCGCTCGAGCAAACACGACGACACCCTCGAACACCCGAACACTGCAAGTTGTTGAATGAGAAAATACGCTTTTTGGAAGCAGACGTGCACTACAAATATTGATTGAATCCGTTCTGAGGTGCGCGTGAACTAATATTTATTTTCCCCACAGAAGTCGTTATTACTACTTAGAGGTGGTCATCTATTTCTATCGAGTCGAACAACTATACCTACGACTTTAAAAGAATTTATTTGTATTTGTTTGACAATGTTTCGCTGTAACTGTTCTGACTATAACGTAATTCATAAATCTTCTTAATCTTAAAATATTTGGTCATTAATTCCCAATACATTATTACTTACTGTTTGTAACTCCCTATTTTATCTATCATTCTGATCAGTAGTAGCTAGGAATCATCTGTTTTACACGTATCTAATTATTTGGATCGCTTTCATTACACATTAAACTTTATTTTATTAACAACGTTGGAATGTCGTTGCGTTAACGTGCATGCGATCGGGTTAAACTTTATTTCTGGCTCAGTTAACATTCGGCCCGGGCGCCAATAGCGTTAATGGGATGATGGGATGCTGCGTTTATTTAACCGCTCGTAACTCGATTCCTTACCGGTCGTTCCGATTTTTTTAAACTACGAGGGGCCCATATATACCAAGACGTAATTTCTTCACTGACTAACTCCTATACATCATTGCCCTGTCGTATCTTATGGTGTCTGATTGATTTATAGTTTATTACTTGCAGACGTGCCTCGGTTATTTTGGAATTGAATAGTTTTATGTGTTTGCTTTCGGTAATGCTTTTTATAGTTGCCAAATATTTTCTTTTCTTTCTACATTCGCCGGGAAAATAATATTTTCCATCATTTTTTTATATTCAGGTATACTTAAGTGTCCCTCATATGACTCATAAGAGCTCTTCTTGGATTTTGAGAACAGTTAAAGGGAGAGCTAACCTCGTGTCTTCGTTCCTCCTTAAAATGAGTAGGAAGGTATACTGATAATGATAGTATGTTCTATTATAAAGTTAAATAAACTAAGTTAAGATGACTATACTCGACGTCACGACTATCGTGACCGAGAAGTCAATGCGATATGTGTCTCAGTCACGTATGGTCCTGGACAAAGGAATCAAAAGAAAATTTAATGCAAATAAGCAGATGGAACCTATTTTTGGGAGGTTTCTGCAATCCTAACAATATAACTGTGTTTTAAAACTCTTTGATTAAAGCAAACAAACTGTAGCATGTATAACAAAACGAAAGATTGTACTGTACAGTAACTAATCATATAAATACAAATGATAAACGTTGAAGTGCCTGTGCTCTTCGTTCATTAAAGCTGCATTTTGCTAACGCTTTTCCCTTCACAATATAAATCTGAGCTCTCTACGTGCCTTCCATGACTTTTATTTCAGTCTGTTATGGCCTTGTAGGTTTTTATTTTTTCAATTTCTATCGCTTCACGAATCACACGAGTTTCGCCTCGTTCGTTGGCAATTTTTATTTAAATCCACCGCAGTGTCGTGACTTAGCGTTTGTATAAAGAAATAAAACTCCTACCGGTCGTGCCTTTTGCTGATTATCTTAGAACCGGTAGCCACTGAAAACAAAACGGACGGATGCATTTAATTGTAACTGGCCACGGATTAATAGTTGGGCAGCGCCGGGAGGTTTAAAAACCGGGCGGCGAAGCGCTGTTTGTTTTAGATTCAAATTTGATCGCTGCCGAAAGCCCTCGCTCGCTTGTTAGCATCCTTAATTCTGATTTATAGCTATATCTACCACACTGTTTAAATAATTCAAGTGACTCACCCGACCGCAGCTACATCCCTCCACGCTTCAACGTTCCCAGTTCATAATTTCAATTAACTTATGACGGAAACGTAATTAACATGCTCAAAGCCATTAAGTGTTGGCATGATAAACAGTTCGCGGAATATGTTCGTGTTTTAACGAGGTATTGTCGGATATCTGCAATCTTTATAGCCGTGCCCGGCCTGCACCTGTTGTAGATCATAAATGATATCTTATGATGTTTGTATTTTTACATATAATTTAGTGAAATGGTGCTTGTTAAGCTTTTGGTCACGTAGAGGAATCGGAATGCGAGTTCATGCAATGTTAGTAGGATGGATTGTAGGCGATCTCCCATTTGAAGCTGCTTGTCGAGGTAATGCGAGCAATCCATCTCCGAGCACCGAGCGTTGCCCGCGCCGTCATGTGATGGACTAGGCGATGAAGGCCCAGATTGCCGTGCAGTCGTTTTGCTTTATTGATAAACGGGTTATTGTGCTTCTTCCATGGCATTAGAGGCTTGTTATGTTTGAATAGCTTTTTTACAACGATAATTGGATTGAATATTCTGTTGTGAAATGATTTACGATTACTCTTTTTTATTCTTATTATCTTGTCATGATTGATTGTAATTTCGCTTACACGATGTTTATTAAGTTCTGTACAATCAGAGTCTAAACCATCATGATAAAACTATGCAACGGGTTTAAACTTTTTTATTCCTACTGGCATAAACGGGTTTCTGATTTACTAAACTAAACACGACACTTAGTAAACATTTATTGTGTCAGAACCCGATATGGGCTTGACTCTAAAACTATTAACTAATTTCCAGGGACTGCTATAAAACTTGAATATTTGTTTACAAATAGGCTTATGTTAATGAAGTCTCGTTATGTATGTTAGAATCGATGACTATCATTGAATGATATTCGATACTGATTCGACGGATATTTGATGGCCGGGTATTACGAGCTGGTATGCGTAGGCTTCGGTCGCGATAAGATCTCTGATGTCGCAGGCCGGGGTGTCTCTTGGTGCTTTCACCAGCACGTCAGGCCGCTGTCCGTGGCCCGCGTGTTGTGACAGCCTCCCACGATAAACGACATGTTTATGCGCGCGCCGCCTGCCATGTTTGTTTTATCTCGATTCACCGTCCGCCCGTGTTAATAAATGTCTTGAATTATTAAAAAAAAAAAATACTACACTTCGTCCTTTTTTCTACGACCGTCGTATGTTTTATTTAGACATCGGTTATTAATAATAATGGCTTCTCCGGGGTCGTTAGATCAAATATAAGATATTGGCCTTGTAGGCTGTTTTTGTGTGGTTAGCTTTTTTTGTTTTAGGTCTTTTTTATTGGGGGTTTTAATAAGGGACGCGGGGACGTGACGTGTTTTATATTCAAAACAGATGTTGGCCCGCGGCGATGGCTGGAAAATAAATTGAATTTGTTTTGTTTGTCATTCGATTCATATAGTGAATGTTAAACGTTCCCACATTAGAATTAACATAAGCAGGTGTTTGTGTGACCGTTTGAATAATTTTATAATCTGTACATACGTATGCATACAATTTGTTGCTATTCATGTTACAATGGAAATTATTTGATAATATTGAATATGTATACAAAGCTGATTCGTAGTTCTTGGTGGCGTGTTCGAATCTCCGAATAGTTTTTTTTGTTTGAATGTTGTTAATTAATTTCTTTATCTATGAAGTAGTAAGCACGTTGTCACGGCTAGTTAGCGTGTAACGAAACGTGGCGACTCGGGCATGATACCTCGTTACGGTAGCGTTCCGGACCGTGTAATTGTAACCACTAATCACTTCTCAATAGACGTCGCTAGCAGTTTATATGCATTTTATTTATTACGTGACCCCCTCACAGACGTGTGCACTAGTTAGATGTTTTGTATGGTCGAATGTCGGTAAATTACGTTCTCTTTATGAAACTAAATTGCATCGCACAATAAATTCAATCATGTAATTTAATAGTATGAAACCCATTTTAATATAGGTACAAAAAAATTAGAAAGTATCCTTAGTAATTTAGTAGTGAAAAATACACCAGCTTGTCTTGTTTCTAGGATATATTTATTTAATGTGAAATAAACTATGTATTAATAATTATTTCAACATCTATTAGGAACTTGTTTTTAATCAAATAAAGCTTAATAGATCTTATAAATCGTTTCAGTTATTAAACTTGAAAAAAGGCCTACACCGCCGCGAGCTGGCTTATACTTTTTTTCGTTTATTTTTCTCTTTTTGTTTTTCCGGCTATTGTTTACTTTACGGGGGACGTTTAAAACTTTACGATATCCTCACGGCGGCCGGCGGCGGCCGACGGGGCGTGCCCTGTAAATTATTTTCTGAACGGCTGCCAACTTTTAATACCTGGGTAGCTTATTTCGATCGATTGGGCTACGTATACTAGAACCGATTAAGTACTTTTTAAATAAAAATTTTCAATGTACTATGTAGTGTAAAAGTGTATTTTTTTCAAAGCATTTATTCGCGAGAAATACTAATATTTTTTTGCCCCAACAAAACAGTAATTATAAATATTACACGCAGCACAATGGCAGTTCGTAGGCTCAGAGGTGCGCGCCTCCCTCTCTCCCTCGAGTGCCCTACGTCGACTGTTCCCTTCCTGCCCTCGACCAGAGAGCATTTTTTAAAATTTTACTTCATTTTTTTACACTTTAACGTGGCGCGCCCGCACACTGGATCGTATTTGTTCGTCTGAAGTGGCAAATTGTTTTAATCTTTTGAAGCTGAACGATCGGCAGAATTTAGTTTTTTTTTAAATAATACATAAGTTAGTTAAAGATGTCAGACTTGTATAACAATTAGGAGCTCAACTGTGTGCTATGGAAGGTGGATATAGAATTTAAAAATAAAGTCTTTAATCATCGGTATTAAAACCAATGAATATAAAAGGACAGCCGTTTTATCTTGCATTTAGAAACATCGTAACTAATTAATATACTGTCACAAACTTCAACATAAACTCATTAATATTTATAGTAAGCAACACTTTTTATCTATCACGTGGACACGATAGCAATTCGTAAATTAATTCCAAGACGATTCCCCGTGTCAGGAACCATGTTTGTTTTTTAAATCAAATATACAAACAGACAGATGTACATTTCGGGGAACGTTACAATGTGACACCAAACATACTGAACCTTACGATAAAAGAAGAATAAACTCCTTTTCAATATTTTTCTGCTTACGTCCTAAGTTC
Organism: Papilio helenus; assembly: GCA_026546675.1. Classification (NCBI taxonomy): domain Eukaryota; kingdom Metazoa; phylum Arthropoda; class Insecta; order Lepidoptera; family Papilionidae; genus Papilio; species Papilio helenus. Next base: position 8,091,746 of record JAOCNA010000012.1, on the reverse strand, counting down.
GAATGTAAATATGCGTTAGCTCCTGTCATCCGCCATATTGGAAAAGCGGGGCAAACAGCGTGCTCGTGTAATATTTGACGAGTATTATTTGACAAGCGTGTTCATGGTCTTTGTTATTGGACACCTCGACACCTCGGCTCTACACTTGGTTGCCATTCGAATTTGTTTGACACTGCGTCGGGCGACGCGTCTCTTATGTTTAACGAGAATCGTACGCATAACCGGTTGTTTGTTTATGTGGTTTCTGTTGATTCTAATTAAAATAATTTTGAGGTATGGACATACATGGCTTAGCGTATCAGTGGTCATCGTTTTTTTAAAATGTGTATTATAATGTAAAAATATAAACTTAATGTAAAAAGAATTGAGTTTTCTAAAGTTCTAAAATTTTTATTAGTTTAACATTATCCATGTCTTCCTAGGAAGCTAAAATAAATGTTTTATTATAACTTTGTAAACTGTTGGAAATTATCGTGAAGAATTTCCAGTAGCGTATGTGAAGTGTACCTATAATCGTTATCTAACGACTGATAAACGCAACTAATACAAATCTCGTATCGACAAATCGATAAGAAATCGATTTTTATGGTAAGGGCTACTGTGCGATAACCTTCAGGATCGACCTAATCCTCGATAAGCACGAAGCAAAGCGCCCTTTTTAATCTAAATATTTTACTACTGCAATACTATTCATAACGAATCTTGAAATAATAATAAAGTAGTAATATTTTTCTACGACTACTTACAAACACAATGTTTGGCTGATCAACAAATAATTATACAAAGCACTGATCCCGATTGCAACGATGTGACAAGTCCTTTTTGAGTTATCTATGTTGGGCTTTAGTGATGGTAGAGTAAACACCTTATTTTCCTGATTTCTTAATTTTCGACTTTTTATGGCTCCTCCTACTTATAGCTGATGCCCATCGACATAAGTGTTTCTGTTACTAATGTAAATACATTTGACCAAGACATAAAAATGTCCGAATACAAACAACAAAATCTTTTAAATTATTCAACGACAGACATGGGACAGGGTAATTTGATTTAAAGGATACAAGACACATATCCGAGCTTAAGCGAACCCGGCGCGTTAACAAACACGTCACGAACGCACTGCGTGACTTTTTTTACCAACAGCTCGACCTGCACCCACTCGAAGCGCTGAGAGAAATGGGTGACTTTTTGTTACACAAATTACTACCTGTACTTATTACGCCAATTAAAGCTGAAAGACACGTCTCAGATTACACTGATAAATATGTTAAGCCATGTGAGTTTTACTTTAAATTCAACTTGTGTGATCACGTGAAATATAGGCCACAAAAATCCTTGGTAAAGAAAGTAAAGAACTAAATAATTTCTTTGACGTCCTAGGTTGTTTTTATTTATTTGTTGTGAGCAAAACTTTTAATATTATGACATACTCGTAATATATAAGTATGTCACTTGTTGTTATTACGTCTTGATTACAATAAATTTGAAACGATACGATGTACCGCATTATTGCTCGAGCGAGCTTGCGGTCACTCGTCGACCGCGGCAATGTCGGGTAAATTGGATCGACCACTACTATCGGCTCTGAACTCACTTTTTACTCATATTATTTTCACAATAAACATAAAAATGACAATTTATAGTTACTGTGAGATATATTAGGAGTTTTATTTTAGATATGCATTTGTTAGTTACAATAAAAATTACTAAACTAAGCATCTCTGATAACATTTCGTAACAGTCATAAGAATTTTCTGTACATTTTTTATTTAAATATTCCAGAAGTCCATTTAACAACATGCAAACCTGCGATATTCATTTAAATCTACGCTAAAAATTACTTGAAATTATTTTCGAGAATCGAGTGACTTTCGATGGTATCGAAATTGGTGTACAGTGTCGCTGTGTAATTTTCTCTTCTTATTAAATCAAAACATGATTTCTTGTCTCCGTTGTTACATGAACCGTGTCTCGCCCACTCGTAAGTACCGTAATGTAATATCAGTGTCAATTACTTACTAAACTAGAGTATAAGCTTACATTATTATGGTTATAAAATGAACTAATTTTAACGAATTCTTAGCTAAGCTAAAGAGAATACAAATCTAATAACTTATTAAGTTGCATTTTAAATTTCCTATATGTCTAGACAAAAACATATCCTCGTTCATAGTTAAATGCTCAACTAGACCGTAAATGAAACAAGTTTAAATGTAAAAGCGAAACTGCCAACTGGGAGTGCGACAACAAAACTGTCTGGGAGCAGCTGGGACGTTCGAATTATTCTACAGTCTCATAGTTTAATAGTCTGTGCCACTTCGCGGATGAGAGGCGCGGAACAAGCGCGTTGCCCGCCAAGCTCGCACGTGTTATCGTAAACTTTGATTCACTCTCATGTTTATTTTCGCAACAACTCATGTTATGGATAAACACGACAATTAATAGATTGCGAACATGCTTTGTAACTTTATGGACTAAGATTAAAGACTTTTATATTTACACATCTGGGTAATGAATGTTATCAAAACAAACTTTGCGTTTAAATCTGGTTGTGAGAAAATTTCGACACTGGAATACGTTTAGTGTAAATATCTAAATTTCGATCGTAATTGTTAACTACTCGATTAAAGTCGTATGAGAGTAAACATGTGACTTTTTATGGAAAAAAACTTCAGCGCTGATTGTCTCAATAAACTATAGAACTCTTGGAACAATCGTTAAGAATCTGACAGTCTGCTTGTCCGTTAATTATTTTGTAGTAAAAGATTTTGGTTACGTCTACCAGAATGTATTACTTTTTACGTCTCAAATGTATTCAAAGTAAATCACGCCTAACACTAACGCAAGCAATATCGACATGCGCACGTTAGTTCCTGCACTTTCCCGGTGGAAATAAATCCGTCGCCGTAGTTGCCGGGCTGTAAGCGGGCCGTGTTTGTTTTATTGCCTCCATTTTGTTTATTGTATCGCTAACGTGCGCGATAACACTGGATAATATTTAATTAACGCCTGTTGATATCCCAACACTTGCGCTGCCGCACTTTACGTGTAAACATTTCCGAAGGCGTGCTTACCCGGTAAATGTTAAATTTCCGTTATGTCAAAATATTTGTTAAGTATACGTTTTTTGTTTGTACTTTCATTATTTATTGATATTCGTAATAATACAATAATTTCTGCGAATTTTGGTCAAAGATTTCTGTTTAGTATTTGTTAAGAAGTTATTGTCCCAATTTCATATTTATACAATTACGGTACAAAAACCTAACAATTAAGTCGATGACATATACAGCAAAGTGAATGTTTTGCTGCTGCTGTTTTGTTTCTTAATAGCATTATAGTTATCTGCCAGCTAACAGTCGTAACACCAGATTTTATGTTTCAACGGTACGAATGAAGACATTGACGTATTTCTTTTAAATGAACCGACGGTTTCGTTTCGCTGCACATAATTAAGGGTAGGAGAATTCAATAGACATCTGTTCGTCTTCGTTCGCGTAGAAAAAATCAGGAAACGTTTGCCGCGTGTCGAACTAATTCGACGGGATTAGTCCCGCCCGAGTGGGACGCGGGCAAAAACACGAATCCATCATCGGACCAATGATCTCCCGACTATTTTTAATACTGTATTATTTAAAATACGATTATTTTTTATGTATTTTGTGTAGTGTTTAAAGTGGCAAACATTTTAACAAACTTTCGAGTTTATGACCTCAACAAACGATATCACAATTCTTGCAACATTAAAATTTGCCTTTTTTATAATTTCATACTCATAACATACAGAATTCAAATAAGGCATAACAACAATTAAGATGAAAATATTAAAACAAAAGACAACAACAACATTTAAGGTAAGATGCACATTCAAGTTTAACGGTTATGGAAAGGAAATCGATAGCGAAAGGAATATTATTCACATATAATTAAGCCCTTTTCATTATTTGTGGACATAAATACCAGGTACGCTGTAATATAATATTTTTCATATTTACGTTATTGTTGGCGCAAAAAATGATTGCTTAATTCACGATTTAAACGTGGAAGATGGTTACGTTCTTAAAAAATCGCTACATTTTATATTAATTACCTTAAACATTTTAATAAAAGAAAACTTATTTATTAAATGAAAAAAAAGCGATGTTTATAGAAGGCATTGCCTACATACTCTCCCCCGCCTTTTGCGTCCTGCTCCTACGTACACAGTAAAACTAAATTAATTAAAAACAGTTTGTGTTTATCTGCGTTCGTGTATTCACTGAAGGTTCCTTAACTGTAGTGATTTAATTAATGTTGTAGGGGAAGTCGGAGGTGAGCTATGTCGTTGATTATTACGCGTTACGCTCTCAGAGATCCTCTTACCTCCCTACGCGTACTGTTTCGCACCTTACTGACACTTGATTTTATAAGATTGTATTTTTCTAACTACGTTTTTCTTTGAGAAAAAGTTCATTACATACACTAGGTTTCGCCCGCGACTCCGTCTACGTGGAATTATAAAAATACAAAAGTAAGGCGTCTATGTGTTCCTCCAGTCTATCCTCTACATCTGTGTCAAATTTATTTTAGATCCGTTCAGCAGTTTGGGCTACAAACTCTAACAAATATCCATCGATCCAAAACTTTTGCATTTACAATATGAGTAAGCTTTCATAAACTACCACAGAAATAAATGTAAGTTAGAATGAGCCAAATTTTAATAAATCTATTCCTAAATAAGTTTACCTTTTATAAGTAGGGTAACACCATTGATTAGCAACGGTCCGTGTCGACTGGCCATTGATGGATGTCTTTTTGTGTCGAGAGAGTTCATTCGGGTGTTAATTTATCCGATGACCGTGTAATAGAAAACTTTTTTGGCTTGCAAGACATAAGTACCTTGTTAATAAACTGTCAACAGTAACGAAGGTTTAAAGGTTCGGATGCAGGTACATCATTTTTTTAATTAATCATTTTATTAGTTTATTCATTACTTTAAATTAAACTAAGTAAACTATCCTTAGGTTTAACTGAATGTGTAAAAAATAATTAATTTATTTGAGTTTAAAATTTTTTAATATTTACATTTTAATAGAATTTCAGTTTGAATGTTTAGTATAAAATGTTTCTGATATTTCGCGTCGAGTAAACAGGATCGATATACAAACAGACAAATTTTGTACTGCCCTCGTGTCATCTGACATTATTTACGTAAATCACAGCTCCGTGCCTGCGTAATGTAAATGACCGGAATGCCCCGAAGGCAAAAATATTCAGCGCCTTGCAAACTTACGATCAGTCGCATAAGACACATGATTAAATAATATTCAAATGGAGAATTAAGTTAACTTCAAAGCAGTAGATAGCAAGCATATTTAGTGACTTTGGTTAAGTTAAAACAAAAAAAATATCTAGTATATCACAGATATGCTCCTCAATTTAAACAGTTTACAAACAACATTAAATATAATTTAATTTCTAAAGATATTTTATTCATTTTAGGTAATATTAAACAGCATCAATTTATACATTTAAAGTTTGGAAACAAGTTTTTGTTACGATAAGGTAATAACAAAAGTATTCAGTGTTCGATCAGCCTAATACATTAAAGCTGTTTCCCTGTATCGGCCAATAAAGCTGTCGCCATTGCAACACGGAGTACCTAAATACGTATTTTTATGTATTCCCGAAGATTTTTACGATACGTCCACTGCTATTCTGAGCACGGTGTATACATTTTATGATTACCATTATCACACGCGCTGATGGGATGTGGTAGTTGTAAAATGTTAAATATTTATTTATTTAGCGGTTTCCCGTGCGCTGCGTACCCTACCCTGGCTATCGTGTTACAACGCATAATGCAGCGTAGGCGTTAATAATCGTGGATTTTTTTTTTGTTCCCCGACGAACCCTCGACAACCTCAAGTGCATAACTCCGCGCACCTTCATTTACTCCGTCACCTCTGCACTCTGTTTTATTTTCTTGCTCGCCTCGTCCGCATAATTCCACAATAATGCCCCTGTTATGCCCTAAAATCCATCGCTTACGAAGGGGAGCTTTCTATACGAAATATCAGCCGCCATTGTACGCATTCTATTTTGTTCCTTACAAATGGTTTTTTGCACGAACGTAATGAAAGCATTATTCGTAGGTGCGAATACCTCGACGGTGGGAAGCGCGTGATTTTTCGCGCTTTATTCAATTTAACAAAGCGAATAGAATTGGTATTACGTGGGCGTTTTGTGTGGTCATAAACTATACTCAACCATTCTAAAGATACACGTATAAGCATATCGCTTTTTTTATTTGCAGAGGTAAAAAAGTAGGTACTAACCGAGAAACAATGATTTATGTAGATTTAAAATCAGTATGGTACTGTTAGCATTACTTTTCAATTAGATTAATCAACAAAGATCTTTTGTTACGGAATAAGAACGTTAACAGAAAAAAACCTGTTACAATTTTTTAGCGTGCAACAGCGAATAGCTATAATAAGAATGTACAGTTGCCTTCAGATACACTTACATACATTTTGAATGAAAGAGATGTTTATTTAAACTAAGTGAATGGTCATCTTTTATACTCCCGTGGAATCTGTTTTCCACGTTAACCGCATACAATAAAAATAGATTTTTAGAGTAAGGTTTAGTTACATAAATTAACTTGTAAACAATCAAACATATTTTTCTATGTTACGTCTGAGCTTTAAATAAAGCTCTGTCTTTGTATCTACCGCATGATGAAATTTTTACGTGCCTTGTAGTTGTCAGTCAAGAGTTATTAATTTTTTTAAATATGTGTTTTGTAAGAAATATTTAAATGTTTTCATCTG
>JAOCNA010000012.1:7936342-7949605 GCA_026546675.1 Papilio helenus | reverse complement strand
CGGGGGCATGGGGGGATAGGGGTGGATGCACGAGAAAAACGAGTGCTGCGGCCTCGCTGCGAAAAAACGCTGAAAATGAGCGACTTACATGAGGTTAATGCTCCAGGATTTATCTCAAGACAACATGAGAAAACTTTGATGAAATCGTCTTTATATTAGTTGAGTAATTCTTATTTCGATGATGTATTTAAAAACACATTTTACAAAGTTCTTATGACATCTCATTTACTTTTAAAGCCCTTTTCAAGCAAATAATGCAATAACTTTCGCCGCTGAAATTCCTAACTTTATAAAATTTAAATTAACTGTCGCTTACATCTGTTCACTTTTAATTCACTTAAGTACTTAACTTGTGTACGTACTTAACTAGTGAACTTAAGCAAGTTGTACCATGCATTTTAAATAAAATAAATAGTGATATCTTTAGACGTATCCTCCAGTACTTACGATCGTTTCGAATGTGATAGTCCAGTGCAGGCTACCTATGTAGCAACAAAAAACATGCGCTCTCCCTGGCGGGGGGTGGCGGCCCTAGCACCCTCCAGCCCTGCCCGGCCCTGGTGCATTCATTAATTGCTAATTTACAGATCGCGGCCCAGATGTACGGTGTCACATCACACTTGCAATGTTGCCACATTAGGCTATTGTTATATTTCCGCCCATTAAGACATTTTTCGTGTACCTGATTACAAAAAGTATTCGGTAGTTACAGGTAGGTTTGAACTTGGCAAGGATACTACTGCTAGCTAGTAGATCTACTGCTTGTAAGGGTAAGGTTAATTGCAAAATTTGGAAATTATTAAAGATAGCTTACACCAATTGACATGAAATGGTCCTGTATGTGCTTATCTCTCTGCCCTTATTCCATTCTTTACTTTGCGCACCAGTTTCTTCTTTAATATTGATTTGTTATATATCATGTAGTTGTGCTATTATAGTTATACAGGTTGATTCTTAACGGACACAAGCTTTATAGAGCTAGAGAACTTCTGGAAAATTAAATAAAACTATAGAAAATCGGGCAACGTACCTTGCGCTTAAACAATAGCTTTTGAGGTATTCGAACTTCATAAAACCGTGGATACGTTCGTTAAGAATCACCCTGTATACATATGAAACTTGGGGTTGAGGTTATAACAAATGACTATCTCATAAATCATGACTCTTAGAAACAAAGGAAGAACGCATTAAAAATCAGTTACTAGATCAAGAGAGGATTATGTACGCGCGAGGCAGTGTGTCGGTAATTAGTTACAGTGCGCTGGCCGGTGGCGAAAGTGACGGCCTTACATCTAACATGTGTACATTGAGATTAAAGTATAACTTTAACTATAAGTAGAGATAAAGAGTGTTGCAATTAAAAAGTAATTAAATAAACCAAATAAGGTCTTGAAGTTTGAATCAATATTTAAGAAAATTGCAGCGACTTCAAATAATTTAACAGAAAATCCGTAAGTTGCATAAACATCGTGATGTGACTTGATAATTTTTAACGCGAAGTGTGAAACAACCCGCATTGGGGCATTGACTATGACCTAGTCATACTTGACTAGGATTTCAATCTTTTGGTGCGGACGTGTATGTACCGACAACACTGTAACTTCAAAAGTACAAGGTACTCAGTTGACTATTGGATTAAGCGACCATAGCAATTATTATTATAGGTGGATGATGGACGGAAGTCGGAGGCAGATCGATCGAGCGGCACGCGATCGGGCGCATGTGTGCAACCAAATAAACGAAACACAAGCCCCGGACAAAAAATCGACACGTCAAAATGGACGCGAGTATAGTAGGATCGACGAATATTGGCCTATCAGGATTTTTTTTTGTATTTGTAACCTGTATATGAATATAATTACTAACCATACCATATTTCACTGTAAAATGATGTTTGAGTAAAAATAAAAGCTTTGAAGTATTTTATATTACTTCTACTTTTTTATTTACTTCCATTAAAAAAATTAAATAAAACGTGATTAAAAAAAATTGCAAAAAAAAGAACGTTTCACTTTTCCCTTTCTTAAAATCTACATGTATAAAAGAAAGTTGTGTTAGTTACACTATTTATGACTCAAGAACGGCTTTACCGATATGGCTGAAAATTGGTGATAAGGTAGCTTAGAGCCAGGAGACGGACATAGGATACTATTTATTCCGTTCGACAGAAAAAAAAACACAAAAAAAGCTTTACCGATATGGCTAAAAATTGCTGATGAGATAGCTTAGAGCTAGGAGACTGACATAGGATGCTATTAATTATTACTAAAGTTATTAAATTCCACGCGGACGGAGTCGCGGGCGAAAGCTAGTTTATTCTAAAAATTAACCATTTTGCCTGCTCTGATTTTAACAATAAATAAATGTTTCTCATCAATATTTTTGCTTTTCTAAAATAAAAATAAACTATCAATTATTGAGTAGACATAACTATAGACAAGCACTTACGAATCCGTAATATACGTTATAGTATAGGCATTTTGATTTATTAACAGATAAATGCGATTGAATAAAACAAAGATATATCATTAAATTTAAAAACAAAAAAGATGCCACGCAAATCGATGCATAAGCAAGCTTATAATTCCGAGTCACGGCGGGTTGGGTCGTGAGCTCCGTGAAGTCGAGATCATGGCTTCTTCGGGTTTTTTCTATTGTAAAATAATATTTATTATAATACCAATTAAAGCCTATTCATCGTAAACTGCAAAAAGTGTGAATAGGAGATTAAGTTTTTTATTATTATGGATGTTTTTGATCGTAAATGTTGTGTAAAATTGATCGATCAAGCATTTAATGTGTAGTTATTTTAGTATACTATTAAAATGTAATAAAGCTCAAAAGTTAATTTTGAATATTAGAGCTTCAAAGCTTTAACTTAAATGAAGTAGTCAATTTATCAAAACGAGCATCGTTAAGGGGAGGCAGTGCTCTTGAGACTCCAGAAATATAAAAAAAAACATACGACGACTTGAATACCTCCTTGTTTTGGGAAGTCGGTCAATAAAATAGACATAAAACTAGATACGAATAAGACAATATTTACTGGCCTCCCACCCTGTCATAGCTTCATCGACTAGTGACGACAGTGGTTATCAACGAAAATCGTTTTGCTTCTAACATTCAACAAGCAAATAACATCTTTTTAAGTATATAAAAAGATAAATATGCAAGATGTTAATAAAAAAAATCTTGCTACAGGATACCCAAACAAGCAAATAAAACATTAACCCAATCTCCATTTAAACACGAGTAAAACATCATTTGAGGATATCACGACATTTAAAAGCCTGCAAAAGGAATTCTTTGAAAATTCAACAATTCGACAGCGCCACAGGTAAAATGTATTCAAAACTCACAGTAATTCTCATTATGTATGAATATATTAATTCTGCGAATTTTACAAGATCTGATTTAAAAATGTTTTATCTACCACGACCGTAATCCCAATGGGTACGCAGACACCACGGATTTCTTTAATTTTTATATTATTACTTTCAATTGAAAAAATAACCTTAGAAACAGTTACTTGAATAACTGACAATTTAATTATTATAGCCCTGACATTTTGCCAAACGCTTTTGCGTACGTTAAATACTATTATGTTGCATAACTTTAAATAATTAAATTGTGTATATTTTGTTTTTATTAAGAACTAGGAAGATAATCGAAGATAACATCGATTTCAGCTTAAGTTTTTCTTCTATGATTTTTACCGATCATTTGTAAATGCTATTTTTAAAATATTTATAGTTGAGATCACGAATGATTCATAACATCCGCTTTTATATCTTTGTTTTTGCAATTTAATTTTAGCAACAATTTTGCTTATCTGACAAACATGTACGTTTGTTCCACAAGTTTCCGTTTTTATTGAAAGAGTCTAAGAACTACACAAATTTAAAAATAATCCAAATAATTTACCACTTATTAGTAATCATTTTAAGCATAATTTTACATACATACCTAATGTATAAAAATCCTACTACACATCGAAAATACCGCGAACTGATATCATCTTTATTCTAAGAAAGGTTTCGAGTCTCGACCAAAAAGAAGATCTTGACCACGAAGTCGATCTCAAACGACCACTGGCCAGTGATATAAAAAAATAATTGATCTGACTCAGTCTAGATACAATCAACAGGTGGAATGATATCATTTAACCGACTCAATTCCATTGCTGTGAAAGTAAAACGTGAAAGTACAACCGGGTTAAGTTACAGAGCAATGTAAAGGTAACGTGTCGAACGATATACAGTGCCCCCCTACCATCGGATGGTAATTGGAATTTTTATAATAATGCAAAAACAAACACGATGAACCCGTTCCGAGGCGAGTTTACACACCACTGGACAGGACAATGACTCTCCCGTTACGGACACTGTCCGTTAAGGACTCGCATAGACACGGTCCCTGAGTAAGCTTTTAAAAAATCGACTCTATGATGATTTAACACAATCTATTGAGTTTTATCGGTTAATTACATCTCTAATACATGATATTTCCTTAATTAGTATATTTTGAAGTTTAATAAACTTTAAAAGGGACATAATTTAAATATGTTTCTATGCAAAGAACTAACTGTGTATGTATAGAAATCATTGCTACAAGTCAAACACAAATATTTGTTAAAAGTTCTACGTGTATTTTAATTGAATTGATCTATGCTTATCCTTGACAATCAAAGCTATCAGTCCTTGTACCTCCCTTTTGTTTAAGCAAACAAAACAGTAATTATGCAATTATTCAAGAATAACACCAGTGGAAACTTACTGTCCAATATTTGTTCAAATATTCAACACGACTTTGACATCCTTATTTGTTATTGAACTTTGTTATTGCATTATATGCGAACACTTTAAATAAGCTAGACAGAAGCTAGAGTTTATCAAATCAATTAACCTCGTCGACCTAATCAATAGCTTAAAAGATTGCTATCAACAATCTTTTTTAGGTAACATATAAGTCTGGAAAACTATAACGATGTTTATTTCGTTAAACTCAATTATTCCACATTTGTGTACCATCTCTCGAAATACATTTAAGTTAATGTTTAAAACAACTTTTTGATCAACAAAAACATCTGCAATCTAAAATGGTAGTTAATCATTAATCATAAAACTTTAACCGACTAAAAAACGTGACAAATATGATCGATCAACAAAGTATATTATTTGCTGTTTCGATTTTATTTTTATGTTGTAAATTACTTTACAAATGACCGTAGGCCATTACAAAAAGCTAATTTGGAACGCATAGAATGTACGAACGGACGTCGATCTATCAAAACCATACTTTCATGTATATAATCACACCGGCATTATATTTTGTTTCTTGAAAATATACAGTTTGAGTTTAAAATAATATTTTTATTGCAGCTACAAACCAGAGGCTACAGTTAATTCGACGGGCAAAAAATGTTCAAGTCAAAATCAACCGTTAGATACTCTTAATGGACTTCTCGTGGATGTTAATCAAAATATAATTTTTCGTTGACCGAAGGAACTTTAGTTTTACTGCGATTATTTATGTAAACAGTACTCGGGTTGCAGGAACCTGCATTTTCCTTCGACACTATCTATGGTAGCGTCAACAAAACAATATTGGGAATAGAAAGTGTACTCGAACACTCTACGCTTCCATTTCATTGTGTGTCAATCAGAAATGGGACAAAAGTAGGAATCCATCTAAGTGTAACGTGCCGTATAAGTATTTATCTACATACTGAATAAGGTACGGTCGACAAAATAAATCAAATCCATTCAAACAATATGGAATATGTAACCGTGCCTGGGTCACTGCAAAAAAATTGTAAGTGCTTCTTTTTATCAATTTCAAGAGTTTGTCTGTCTTGATCCGTCTATTACTTTAGTATTATCGTCGTCACCAATGAGGTTGTATATTTCGCATTAGACTCTCTTGGCGAACATTACAGGAGTCGAGTGGTAATAAAATTTATAGAGCATTGAACTACAGAATGTAATATGAAGACTTCCAAGTCGATAGCTTCTCTTTAGCGTGGTACATAAAAGCAACGTGTAAATTGGGTGCTAGCGCAGTACAGTTAGACAAATCTCGCAGCCATGCTGCGCTGATGTACCGTTACACTCAAACTCAATTTTAGATATGTTACAAAATACTTTACTTTTAAACACATTATTTAATCATATTAGAGTTATGTGTAATATGAGATCCACATTTACGAAGAATATTTAAGACGATTCGTTTTATTTTTTGATGGATATTTTATGAACGTATAAAAAAAAATCTTTGTCCTATATTAATTTATTATTATGATGTATGAAACAGCATATCTTTGAATACTAAGAACCTCTTAAAATAAATATACGCACGTAATTTTCGACTACCGTTTCAAAAAGCTAACAGAAAACCGCTTATACTAAGTAATGCCTACGTTTAACTAATAAAGAGAAGTCAAATAAACAGCTGTTTTCTAAGCCATATTGTAAATGATACCTACACTATTCTCGCAAACAAAGTGAGAGTTTTACCTTGAAGAATTTTAAAACACAAGACAATTGCTTAATGCAATGTACCAGTGGGCTACCAGATACAGCATAGTCAGGATATCAACTCGTTTATATTCACAATATATCGAACATTCGAACTCATATATTATGTTTACGTGCTCCGCTAACTCTGCCTCTGATTGGAATAACAGAAATAACAAAATGCGTACAAACTTTTTAAACTACGTATTGTCTATGCTCTAATTTTCTCGAAACTAAATTTTGCAAACTTTTTTTTTTAATTAACTGCCGCTCTCGTCTAATTATTTTACAGATAATATAAGTATTTGTGAGTTAAAGGATTCATTTATCTCTCAGGAGTTTATGACATGATGGTATATTTTTAAAGACAACTAGATAATAGATTGACCAATCGACGGCAGCAAGTTGAACGACCCTTGCTAACAAGGGAAACGTCTACATAAGCAGACGCGTCTATTCTATCCCATTATCTATTAGCAAATTTACGATGCACGTTGCATTAGCGTGTTTGATCCCGTCCGGACATTGGGTCATCCGATAGCATACGCTATTAACCTATGCTAATAGGAAAATTTTACGATCAATTCGATTGACTTACATAATTACATTTAACTCAATATAATCTATTTCGAATAAACCTAACAATGATATTTTATAATGTACTATGCCTATGAGTTTATCAAATGATTCGCAAATTTTGAAAAACGAAACGCGTTGGCATAAAAAGTAGCAATCGAGTAACCTAACCTATAAATACATTTCCTTTATTGAATCGTTAAACCTCGTTCAAGACAAATTAAAGTAGTCATTAAAAGCTTTTATGTAAATCGTATTACCGCTAGCGTAGACAGGTTTCTCTAATGGACAGTTGTAGTAAAATGTCATACTCGTTACATGATTAATCATTCATTGTAATTGACTGAATACATAAAATTAAGTCTTAATCAATCATAGATCTTTCACGACGTTCATTTCAATATCGAATTATTAGTGTTTTCCCATATACGGACCAATTTACTAAAAAGCTTTGCAAAAAATGCTACAGCTATACGCCTAAAGAAACAGTTTTTTGAAACATAGACTACTACTACTACTTCAAGCTGCACGTGTATGGCGACCCTCATTTACTAGCCTCCTTGTTTTACTAAATTAGGACGTGAAAATTTCATAAAAAATGCCTTGTCTAACTTTTTTAATGTAACATTTCCAGAGGCGCGTCCGAGATGGCAGTTCTTACCCCCTGTCCCTGGCTACGTGCCTGTCTACATCAGGTCTGGAGACACGCCGCTGGAGGAGATCAATCCAGATCTAGCTGAAGCCTTCCATGCGTTACCAGCTGGCAGGAGCGCTGGTAAACTGGTGGATGCAGCACCAGAGATACCAGAAGCAGACCAACCTCACCCTGACCTGGTCTTGGAACCAGAAGAAAACTACGAAAAGAAGTTTCTAGAGAAGAAAAAGAAAGCCACCGAAGTTGTTAAACCTATCGAACGCAGATAGACGTACTTAAATCATTTCTAAATATACTTTTTTATGAACAACAAAGTACACTGTGTTATATTGTTGTAAGAAAAGTTAATTTAAAAAAAAAATCGCTTTTACAAGTCATACTTGACAACACAATTCTTTTCAAATTATGTATTTGAAGTAAGTTATTTAAAAGATCACTATTCTGTTGACAATAACTTATGGGATTAACCATTATTCTAACTAATAATTTAGAATGCCTAAAATGGTTTGTTTGGAAGTCGGTTTTTAAAAAGAAAGCTTGCCATCTGATTATTTAATTATTTATAGTGGCTAGTGTTAGGTAATTTAGGCAAACACATACTTGTGTAAACTTTATTTTAATTAAATTTAATAAAACAAGAACATGTGGTTTTTCTTTCCTATAGTGTGATTAAGGTATAACTATTCTTTTAAAGGTTAATGTCAGAATAATGGATTTAAATCATAAGAAAAATCAAACGAGCAACAGGTTTTAATTAAAACACAAAAAAAAATAGTCTAAACAGAAAATCAAACACTGGATACGACACATACATTTATTCAATTTCAATATTTATAACCTAAAAATACTTACAAATAGCTTTTCTTAAATTTACGATTTTTTAATCTATTTTGTACAGTCATCTATTTACATTCAACATTGATCACAATAAGCAGGATATTAACACTAGAGGAACTGCAGGGTTTTAAAACATTTTTTAATTAACAGGATAATAACATCTTTCGATATTAAATATATTTTTAACCTACTTTGTGGAATATTATTTTTATTATCCCCTTGATAACAACTCACGGCAATTTAGTAAGTCATTTGTCCAGAAGAGATGGAGTTTGTAAAAAACAAGGCATTTTTTCTAAATATTTCTGTACATACACGTCAAGAATTTCAAAAGATATGTTTTAAGAAACCAATATGTGCAAGGTATCTACGATTTTATATTTTAATATGATTTTGAAATATCCCTTTTTATATGTCAAAAAAAAGAAATAATGTGAATGGATTTGACAGTGAAATATGTCTTATGTAATAATATCCTGGTTATTTCCATCATCCTGGAACTATTCTTTAACAATATGTGGTGTTCTATGACCTTCTCATAGTCAACATAACATTTATCTCCCAGATTATTGTCCTCAAGTTTGTTATCACCTCCTTTAGCTGCTTATTCTTGGATACTACCTGGAAAATAACAGGTTTAAAAAAAAAGTTATATAGCACATTTTAAATAATGTTCTAGAACCGGCGCCATATTGTGACGTCATTCGTGACGTACTTATGACATATTACACGAAGCAAAACATTTTTAATTTTTTTTTTGTAATTTTTGACTGATGTCATAGATGAACACAATCTAATTTAAAACATACAGTACATTTTATATTATTAGCATATAATTTACAATTACGAGACCTAAAAAATATTGTTGAAAACTATTTTTTAACAATGTCAACATACCTGTTCAGTTAGTATGTTATTTTCTTCTAAAATTTGTCTGTATGTCTCTGTGTTTCGTCTCTCGTCTAAAGTTTTATTATCAGCTTCATCTTTGAGAGGTATCAGACTTTCCATATGAGTGTACTCCATACCCTGAAAATTTTAAAACCATCTGCAGTCACTTTTTAACATAAAATTAGAAAATTCCAAGCATATATTCCATCTCAAAAAATGGATTTTTAATACATTTATATAAACCAGCAAATACATTTTTTACAAGCGTAATTTCCAATAAGGAATTGGAGGATTTAAAAAATCATCCTCTCAAGGTTTAAGACATAGGTTAAAAATTTATATGAAGTGATATTTTTTTATATTATAATAGGGTGGCAAATGCATTGCCTACCCTTAATGGACGGAGGAGGAGAAGCATCACATTTCCCCCTCCTATGTGTCTCCTCTACCGTCAAATCCACTATCCCTTCTCATCCTTTTCGTACGAAAAATGGCTGTCAAGGGACTAATTTAGGCCTCCGAAACGCATAGATTAATCAGTTGTTTAACTATGACAGATTATTTATTAGTGCAAGCTAAATATCATAAAAAAAGTTATACCTCTACCTGACAAGTTTCATTACATTTCTCATAAATCAACCGCAGCCGTTTAAATAGCAGTCGTATTGTGCGTAGTTGTTCTTGCATTTTTGCTTTCTTGTCATTGCTGGCGTTCTCTCCATGCTGAGTGCCATTCGGAGGCTGGATAGCTTTTAATGTTTGGAACACATCTTGTGTCCTGCTCACTATATCTTGGACTGTTTCTTGTCCAAACCTATTTAAGATTCACAGTACTATAGTACAATATTTAATAGTATTATAGATTTTACATAGTAAAGCTATATTAAGGTACTCCGGAGATTGATTTGTTTAAAGTGACTATTGGTCAAATAGTATATAATATAATATCATCATAAAACACAAGGAATTTTAGAAAAACTGTGAAGCAGTGTTTGAATAATGCAAGTTTTGCGACAAGATTATTTTAAACCGAATTAATAATAAATAATGCTAATATGAAATAAAATAAAAGCTAAAAACTGTGTCCTAAAGTATAATTTGCAACACAGTGACTTCTAATATAATCTAGAAAATATCACTTCAAAAAAACTTTACATATGCATTTTACTTCAAAAAAAATTTGTGTGGAAACCAAACTTACTTGCACAGAGAAGCAGTATTGAAGTCTTTATTCTGCTGCGGCGGGGCGGAGGGCGGCGCGGGCGGAGCTACTGGTACAGGTACGGATTGCATAGCTGTAAATAACAAATATGTAAATCAATTAAATTATTTTAACTTTGGTGAAATATTAGCAAAAATAATGGCTTAAGTCACATTTGATTGTCTTGTGATGGCACCGACTAGTTTAGAACAGTTAGGGTCTATCTTCTGGATAACTGTTTATTATGCTTTCTTTGTATCACGCACTGAGGGTCCAGAACTAGTTGGTGCCATTACCAAAAGATATTTGAGTTAAGCCATTCTTGATGTTTTGATCATTAATATCAAAAGTGAAATAAATGACCAATCGGCAATAAGTATACTCTTCTACCTATAGTATGAAAAGAAGTACATTCCATATAAGTAATTTGTAAGTCGCAACAATAATACTTTTCTGCTGAGTAGTACACTTTGCTACTTCTATCTTAATATTGCGTTGACGAAGTTTCAGGCAACAGCTAGTAGTTAT
The DNA here is from genome assembly GCA_026546675.1 of Papilio helenus. NCBI lineage: Eukaryota > Metazoa > Arthropoda > Insecta > Lepidoptera > Papilionidae > Papilio > Papilio helenus. The sequence continues at coordinate 7,938,402 of JAOCNA010000012.1, read as the reverse complement.
TATTTCAAAGAAAACTTCTAAAACTCTTAAGATATCATGAAAAGATATTATGATAGCTGCAAAATAAATCTTTACCTTGTTGTTGTACAACTTGCTGTACCATTGCTGCACTGGGGCCCATTCCTCCGCCCACTCCCATTCCCTGCAAGTAATTCATAAATATATTAAGTAGATGGAGCTCTGGCACAAACTAACATGAAGACAAAGATCAGCTTATATGAATACGGGCTGTAAATAAAGTTGTACTTTATATAAAGTAACAAAGAAGGATGTGACCACCGTAAATGTGTAGCTAACACTGCCCATAGACATAGCATTTGCTAATGCACTTATAATAAACAGGAAGTGGATTTATAACTGACTTCTATGCTATCCTTACAAGTGTTCTAATGATCAATTTGACATGCTTAATTCTTTGATGAATCCTAGTATGAAATTCAATTTTTAGAAATTAAGATTTAGTTACTTGTGGTCCCATTGCCATGTTGCCCATTTGATTTTGCATTGCAGCTCCATAAGGTGGTACCATCTGATTGCCCATACCAACCATACCAGCGTTACCCATTGGACCTGCCATAACACCTGGAAATATTACAAAACATTACTATATTACGAGCTCATACAATTAAAACTGTTACATTGAACAATTTCCTTTAAGTCAGCAATCGTTGAAGAGTAAATAAATGTTACCTGTTAACTGATTTGGCATTTGTGGAATTTGGCCACCCATTGGTCCACCGCCATATCCTGATCTCATGGCTCCCGGATTACCCTGGAAATTACCAGGAAACTGGTGTCCTTGCCCTGCCATGCTGATGATATGTAACTAATCCCGAAATTTACTTCGATATATTAACCGGGAAATACAAGTAACTTGTCAAAAAGCTTCTATTTCATGATATACAAAATATGTAAAGAAATAACTGCACTTCCTATTTTTTATATATGTAACAATTACAAATATAGTGCTGTAAAAATTATATTGAATTGATAAAAAGCCTGCATACTAAAAACAAACAGCGAAAATGGAGAAAAACAGAAACAGCAATTTAATTTAAGCAACTTGACGTATGTCAATTTGACACTGACGGTGACAGCTGCAGGTTGTGAGACCATAGAGTAAGAATACAGATAAGTAAAAACAAATAGACGTTGTTATCTGAAAAGATAAATTATCGATTGTTTTTATTCCTTTGTTTTCTTACAGAATCTTTTTAAAAATAAATAAGTACAAAAAATATTAGTCTTCGCAAAGAATATCATAATAATTTTAATTTAATTCTTCTCATGTAAGGTTGGTGACAAGCGGTCGCTCGTAAAAACAAGGCTGATGAAGAGCGCTGACTCCACGTGAGTAGAATAAGCTCTGGGAGATGTTAAAGGATTATTATAATAATGAATTCATATTTGAAACACTTTTTAGTTGATTGCGTTTGCTTAGACAACTAATTGTAATAAATTCTTTTAACTGAACCCCTGTTTTAACTGAACCCCAAAACGATTACAGAGTTCACTTTAAAAGAATGGCAGCAAAGTGAGAAGTTTAAAAAAAAATTTACATCACTGCAAATATAAAATTATTGCTCAATAATTCTTAAAGTTAAATCATCATACATCACAACCGATAGGTACTTACGACATAAATATTCTCGTCTCGTCCAACCCCAAAGGATTTTAACAAAGCAGTTGCAATGAGGATTGGGGAGGGCGAATAAGTAGCAAAGGGGAGACGAATTTCCTTGTATGACGCACTAGAACTGGTATATTGTAGATTACGTCGGCTTCCATGTTCGATTTTTGAGAATATGTTTCTGTACTGTGAAATTACGATAGTTGTATTTTAAAATAAAAACAAAAACGACCGGATTTATTTACTGAAGCTAGTTTGAAATGTTGGGTTTCTAGCCTCAATATTGTTTTGATTCGATCGGTCAATGGGGATGTTTCCTAATTTTTGGAATAGCCTTTACTTTGTAGATAAAGCATGTATGAACTCGAAAAAAAATAGTATAAAATATAATACTCAATATTTCAATAAAAAAACACGAAAATAAAAACAC
>JAOCNA010000012.1:7920407-7931030 GCA_026546675.1 Papilio helenus | reverse complement strand
ATTCAGGAGCCTATTAAAAGTGATGTTATCCCATATATCGAAGCAGAGCGGTTGCGGCAGCCTTTGCCCGCAAGACCTCGCCATCTATTGCTTGCGTTTGAAAACGCAAACAATAGCCGGCGCTTTGGCGATTCCATTTTCAAAAGCAAGCAATAGATGTCGCTATTTCGCGAGCTCAAGATTTTAACATATTTACACTAAATAAACTGTAATGTATGTTTTAACTATACTTTTTTATTCTAGAATGTCAAAAATGAAAAAAATTGCAAGATTTGAATACGATTTCTTCAACTATTTTTTAAATCTAACATCTCACATAAACTACTTATGTTATGTGGCAATTTAATATACTCTACGACACTCCAGGGAAGAAGACGAATCGAATGATTCCTCATTCGTCAAAATCGGTTCAGGCATTTAAACTCTAAGCCGTTACAAAGCAACTTACATACACAAAAACAAACATACGCGCGAATAACATATATATAGGTAAATAAAACTAACCACAGTAACATTCCCCGTGGTGTTGAGGTAGACGGGCGCGTACTGGTAGACCATCAGCTCGTCGTACATCCTGGCGGCGGAACAGACCAGCAGGCAGGCCGTGTAGAGGATGACCAGCACGATGGGCTGAAACCACGGCTGCAGCCCGCGGGAAATCTCAATGCTGCCTACGTCCAGTCTGCATCCATACATAGGTTAGTATTTTAGTTAGTTACCAGCTGTACAGGTATTGCAGTACCATTATCAAAAATCGAAGTAAAAAGATGTCAATATTTTTTCTAGGCTAAAAATATCAAAATGCTGCCCCAAATAATTTATAGGCGTTTTATTATTAGATAAAAGATGTTTTTTGATATTTTCAAACATTAATAGTACAAAAGTTATATAAAAATTAAACAAAAAATGGGACCCACCACCTTATGAATAAAAAAAAACTGATAATCTCCTTAATTTGGGAAGTTGGTTAAAAATATAAATAACTACAATTGTAAAAATCTTACCTATCTAAAACTGACAGTAGACACAGAATACAAAAGAAGTAGTACGTAGCCACGTACGGCATGGTGACCACAGCATGGAATGATAGATGCCCTCCATCTAGGCTATCGGAGCAGCTGATGAGGAGGAGGTGCATCAGGGACAGGCCTCCCAGCACCCCGTGGCACGCCGGCGTACAACTACGCCACGCCTTCTGTACGCTCAGAGCTATATCTAATGGTGTTAAGTTCCCTAGTCTGAAAAAAAATTTAATTAAAGAAAAAAAAATCAATTGTAATTTATTTTTAAGTTAATGAAAGTCCTTGGAATTGGATGGAAAGTCCGAGGGGCAGAATGAGAGGGCAATATAGTGCTACTCATAAAAAAAAAATTATAATGTCCGTGTCACCCACAAATCCTAATCCTTTTTGATTTTTTTTTTAATAAATAACTTAATTCAATCTTAAATTAATTAATGAAGTTTAGCAATTATTTTTTGTTACAAAATTACTAACAGTATAAGAAAAAACAGTAAAAAAGCTGACATGCAGATAATTCTAATATCTTTAACTTATTAATGAAGTATTAATTTTAAAATTAGATTGACAGATTATTATTTATGAATGACCAGCATGATTTCCATGCCTAAAAAAATTGTCTATGGTAACTTAAATTTAATATTTACTCATAATAATTACCTTAAATATTTATCATCATCCCTAGTTTGCTGTTCTTGCAGTATTCTATCTCTGGACACAGCTCTAAATGTCCCACCACCTTGAAGATATATCTTTTCAGTTCTCCGAGTGAATGGATCAAGTCTTTCATCATTTGGTGATGTCAGTGGTGATGGTGATGAAAATGGATTGTCAATGTACTGATCATTGTATGGCACATTTGATTCTAATCTCTCCAGCATTGTTGATAAGTCGGTTGGCCTCACTGTAATTAAACATTTATTTTGCGATATTAAAAAACAATGATGTAATTTTTAATTGTTTTTTTTTCAACTCAGGACTTACTTTCCTTTGCCTTACAAGTTTGTAAGATATTTGGTAATATTACATTAATTTTATTATTTAATTTGTAATTATATTAATTTGTGTTTTAGTTAGAATTTTTCTTACCTGGTTTTGTTCCATTTTTACTTTTAGTGCCAGTTTTAAATACTTTAGGGCTAACTTCTTTACTAACAGCATCACTCTCTGTGCGTTCCTCTCTTGTTTTCCGCCGAGTCTTTCTTGGCTTGTGTCTTATTTCTCTGGAAGTTCCATTGATTTCTGTATCATTGGGTTCAATTTCCAACTCACCACTGAGAGTTACTTCTTCATCTTTGTTGTACTCTTTTAAGTAATCATCGACCTGAAAATAATTTATCACATTAAAAAATTTAATATTACATGGATCAAGAGGTAAAAAAAAAGAATTCAAAAGAGTCTAAAGAATTTTCATGTAATAGCAGTTAACTTTATCAATAAAATTGTACCTTTTCTAAAGCACTAAGACTTGAGCCAGGCACATCAAAGTCGTGAAGCTCCCTGTCCCTGTGTCGAGATGAATGTCTCTTCTTTTTCCTATAAGATGGACTTCGCTTTTCCTTATGCCCACTAGAAGGTCTTGACAAATTCTTCATGAATTTCTCCTCCAAACCATTTGGGTCATGTGAATAAAATACAAATGATGGATTCTTATCAGATTTCTTAATTTCTTTCTCCACAAATCCTAATATACCCATTTTTATTTGGTCATGAATTGGAATTTCAACATCCAGAGACTCTTGTTCAGAATTTATCCAATTGTCTTTTGTTTTAGTCTTTTCTGCCGAGGTCTCTGGCTTTTCTTCAACTGCAGTTGGCGTATCGACTGGTTCAGTGTTTGAAACATGGCCGTTGGAAAGTTTTCGTGAAGCTGATCTACTTCTACGTGTCTCAGAGCCTTTACAGGTATTTAAAAAAAAACGACAATTACGCATCTATAAGCCTGGAATGTCTCGTCAAAACTCTCTCGTCTAATACGACATAAAGGGTATATCAAAGTTATACAGGAAGATCTGAAGAGATGTCACAAAACACGCGTAAAGAGCATTATAAAACTGGCGAAACATCACACAAGCTGCCACATCTACATAGGTACAGACAATCATAAACTAAGATTCGTTTAATATCACATCTATCATTATTATATTACTGTTAGATGTCTAAAGGTTCCAGATTTTAGTGTTGAATACTTACAATATCGATTACTTACATGCACACCTATATACGAGGAGAATGCTCGGGGTGACGTCGAAACACCTACATACATATATTCGGGAAGCCAACCGCCCACATACGCCTACGTACTCATTAATTTAGAATTAAAACCTGACATGATTAATCGAATTCAGCTTTCGCTCGATTGTTTTTTTCATTTGGTTGGAATATCGATGAATAAATAATAGCTGTAGTGGTTCGGCGGCGGAACTGTGGCATTGGGTTATCATCGATCTACTGTTCACGTAACACGCCAGTGGAAGTGATGGAAAAATTCACATTTATTGCTGTACGGAAAGTGAAATGACACAATACTAGATCAGAGCACAGTGTCTATATGTTGAAACGAGGCAACAAATAAAGCTACACTTTGTTCTAAAATTCAGGTCACAGAGTAACATCGCGTAACAAAACACCCTGCAGCCTGAAACGCGCTCGCAATTTTTAATGCTTTTATAGATTGGAAAAAGATAGGAAACAAAGCATATTTTTCATCAATCAGGGTTTTTATACCGTATACAGAATTTGTCATGAGATATTCTATTTTAAATGCGAAGTTTTGCGCGCAACAAGCTTAAAAGGTAAGTTTGGTTACGCGCTTAAAACTTAGTAAGTGTATTAAACGAAATCCACCACCAACAAAAAAATCATTTCAAATCAACAAAAATCTTACACGAACACGGCATATAAAACATAAATAAAATATAAGTAAGAAAACATCGAGTGTTGGTAACGATGCGCATCTCGTGCGGGCTGGGCGGCGCCCGCGGGTGGCTGCGCCGGCGCCGGCGCCGCCCATGCCCCGTATAGCTTTATAAAACGTAAACATTAAAAACCCAATCGACTAATTCACACCCAAAACGAAAAAAATCCACTCTCACGCTCACGCTTGCCATAGATACCTATGTGAAAATGTTTGTTATATAGATAAGGTGAGACGTCCGCCGGGTGTCGCGCCGCCGGCCGTGCGCAGGCGCCGCCCGCCTCATCTACCGAGACAAAACTCAGCTCAGCACCTCCACTCAGGCTCGGCTCGAGCACCTACCCCTCAGGGCTCACTTACCGCCGCTGCGCACTTTACCTAACGCGGTAAGTCGTGCACCTCACATCAATAAAGCTCTAGCTTCGTGACAATACTACTAATAGTGTGTCCGAAAAGGTTTGTAAGAGTTATTGGCACATTGTTGCCCTATACTGTTATGTCATTAAAAATAATTGCAGGTCTGATTTTTGTCTCGTGAGATGTGTAAGCAACGGCAGGAAGCCGCTGTGCTGGCAAATTCGTAAGTGTATGACCATTGAACATTGAATCGCATGTGTAGAAATGAAACGCGGATCCACTCACCCGTACGGCGACTGTAGCACGGTAGGGTAGCCGGCGCGCACGCCCGCCGCCGCGGCCGCTGCCAGTCCAAAACCTGCGACAAACAAACCAACATATCAACAACGGTAATGAGGTGACAACGGAAATAACATCGAGATACTAAGAACTATCTCTCGTCGTCCGCGCTAGATGCGTCTATTTTCGCTCTCACTTAACGGAAGCGACCAGAGTCTTGTCTAAAAGAAATATCACGGCATATTGGACCGCATCCAAATGACACGAGAATCAACTTAGCGCAGGCGACTTTAGAATGTTAATTTCTTTTTATTGCATTGTTAAGCGGCGCGGGGCGGCGGCTATTTCGGTCGCTCGCCGCCCGCCCGGGCCGACGTCCAGGGACATGCCTCTTGACAAGAAGACGACAAACGCTGGCTATAAATGGCTTTGAGACGCTAACACGCCGCGGCGAACGCGAATACTTCGATCTATACCTACGCTTGCTTTCATCGTAAGCGATGGAAGTTTTAAAATGTCACATACTAGTACGACTAAAATACAAACGCTGCAACAAGAATATAATTATCAACAGCCTTGGAATTCATGATGTCTGATGTCTTACGCCGAACGAACGAGTTTGTAATCTAATAAACTGTATATTTTTAACGTTACTAAAGTAATGAAACTGTGTTAAATTATTTACATTATAAAGGCGAATCATTTAAAACAAGTATCAAATAAAATAGGTAGGTTCTAAGATAACTCAAGTTTTGACGACTCGTCAGGTCTTTCCGTAAAGTTAAATGTCGACTAGATATTGACTATGTACATGAACCTAACTACGTTACGGATTTTAAAAGGCGATTAGTTTTACAGTTCCTACAACTCACTTATCATTAAAACAAGCTGCCATCCGGTTACATTTAATTGAAGGTTAAATATGTAATCAGACATAGATGACATTAGGGAAATGTGCAATTTCAACAATAGTCCACAATCAATGTAACATTGATTAACACTGGCTGGTCAGATGAGCGTGACCTCTTCCGAATTGGGCTCGCAGAGCGCGGCCGGCGCGGCGGTTGTGTGGTGAAATGCCGGTGATTGCGATAGATGACATCCGGGGCAGCACGGAAGTTTGCGCTTCGGCTACCACGGTAATACATGAGGAAGGCTATCTAGTCAACCGCCGTCACGTTCAGTAATTATTACTTACGATTTGCAATCAAATTTCACAATTATTCATTGGATAACAGCGCGGATACGAACACTAACATCTCGCACTTTGTAATCCTAATTGGCTTTTCTTCAAAACTGATAAGCTGATTCTTTATTACGGTTTTTTGTTTAAACAGTCGATAATGTTAAATTTGTCGAACGACCACAAATTGACGTGAGGGTGGTATTCAAAGCCGAAAAGTACCCAAAGGGTTAGTCGCGTGCAGCAAATGCGCGTGATGCTTCCCCTCAACCCACTGTCCGATCGATGGCCTGCCATTTGACGGCCGAGGTCGAACTGTCCACCATATAGCTTATCTGATTCATTTAATTTTTCCTCTATATCCATTGTAGTTCGGACCAAATGCGACGCTCTTTTGTTGATGTGACCCAGTTCGTTCAGTACAAATCGATTGTGAACGTCATTTTAACTGAAGTAACATGAATAATTGTTACTTTCATTTTTACCATACAATGTAAAAGATATATTTTATTTTCGTTTATATTAAAGCTAAAATAAATTCCAGGATAAGGCCAGTGTCTCGGTGCAGTAAATAAAGTAAATAAGGGTTTAATGTCTTTTTTGCGCAGTTACAGGATAAGTTCTGGATTTGAGGTCGTTGAACTGCTAAGCCGACTCAGGGTGCTTAGCATCGCTTGTAAGGATTCTACGGAAATACGATTTTAGACGCGGCCGGAATGAGCGCGGTGGTATCGCATACTTATATAACAAATTATCTTTATAAAATTATTGACTGTAAGCTGTAAGTGGCTGTTAACTTGATCAGTTGTTACTACTTATTGTTTTGCTTCGAATACCTACTGATAATTTTCTATGAAACCTGATTGCTGTACCCGCCTACCATGTTTTTGCAATTTCGCTAAATACCCATATCTCCTAAGATAACAGATAATCTAAAAAATATAAGTCGTGAATGCTTGCTTAGCGTAAAACAGATTAAAAAGTTTAAAAACCATTAAAACGTCCTATTTTACGACGCTTTATTGACGTAACGATTTAGTGCGTTCCAGTTGCAACATTTTCGAAATGATATTTTCACGTATTGACGTCTTTAGGAAATACAAAATGAAATTTCAAGACGATCATGTAATCGTTAATCTGTTAACGAGCTAATGTTATAGCACAAATACATAGCGAATACGTCGAAAATTGGTCATTAACGCTTTCAAAAGCAAGCTCGCTTTGTTTCCGACAATGTGGCATCGCGAACGAGAATAGACTGACCAACCAAGTCGTGCCCTAGTTTTGGGGCGTCCACAGCATCTTAATCTTATGGTCTACACAATGTTGCTTATGTCTTGCGTTCTTTTAAAAAATAGCCGAGAACAAATCGCAATTAGCTGCGGCAATCTCTTGATTTTATTCTGAAGTTCAGTTAATATAAATTAGATCGCAGAAATGATTGTTTTATCTGAAGATCTTTGATGTTATTCACACAAGAGCAAGAAATAAAAGATTTTCTTTACCATTATCTTAAGGCGTAAACTGAAATTATTTAGTTTTAAGTGACCTATCTTATGCGAGATAAATTGACGCATGCGCGTTTTAGATATCAAACAGAATATAAAATGGCGGGAAAATATGAGGTTTTGGCGCGAAGCCAGTGTCGGTGTCGCGGTAGGGGCAGAGGCGGCTGCGACGACGTTCCCAAAACTGCGTATATTTAGACAAAATAAAGAGCGCGCCGAAGACAAAACGAGAGTCGAGTCTGTTTTATAAATAACCAAGTCGTTGCCGCTCGGCGGCGGCCGCACGGCCAGCCTCTGCGCGCCAGCTGTTATACATAAATAATAATTAAGACACCAAGAAAACTACGCGACTTCAATTTCCACCTAACATACAAATTTCAAATACTAACTTCTACTTATGTCTAACAGTATCGATACAACATCAAAACATATTATCTTTTTTCTTCTTTTCTAAGTTAAAAGGAAGAACCTACAGCCAACAGCCCTCTGATTTCGACAAACTTCGTCATCCTAGTGCGTCGAGACATTTAGTAGGCACTGTTATTCAATGGATTTTTTTTACTCCACATGAGTTGACATTCTATAATTAAATTGTCACCTCAGCTAGGTTGTGATATTGGGAGTCATTAAATGGCTTCACACGGAAGTGGAGAGGGCTCGAGTTACACGGACGTAAGGGGAAAGCAACCGACATAGGCAAGAGGACATTGTATCTACTTCCTGTCTATTACAAATTGTCACTTGTGCCACCAAAAGCCTCTATTGTAAAAGGTACATGTACAAAGAAGATGTCTGATGGTGTGTTATTATTTTGACATATTTTTCTTAAATAAGGTTATAGTTTCTTGACCTTAAGCTCCAATAGCCTAATGATTTACGGACTACCAGTCTTGCGGTCGAGGGTTCGAATCCCACCATTCGACTATTGTCGTGAACCATATCCTAGCACAAAACTAAAGCTTAGTTGGAATGGTTAAAGGAACTATTAGTAAATTAACAAAAAATCTACTAATAATTTTATAAGAAAAAAAAAAAAGAAAATGTTTTTTCATCATCAATTCAGAAAAGAAAACCTATAAAGTACGTATGCAAAAATTAACAAAATGTGAAGTAACAATAACTGCGCTTATTCTCATCTATACAATTATACGCAACCAATTGGTAAATAAAAACTTTTCAACAATAGTTCCACCCTAACATTCGCCTATAACCTTTTACTTCCTTGGAGACGGATGGAGGCTCCCTTGCAAAGTCATTCTAAAAGTTCAACTTAAGCTATATTAGCACACAGCCACCTTACAATCCGGTGAAGCCGTAAAAGCCTTAGCAGTAAATAAAAAATGAAGCCTTCGTAATCACTTAACCATTACTTTAACCTTAAAAGTACCAATGTATTTTTTATTATGCAAGAAAGAAATTTAATTTCAATTGTTAAGTTACTTAATTTTCAAGATTCAAACGCAGCTATACTCAAACATATCAATTAAACTGAAATTTCTACTCCCACGTTGTTCACCAACTTTTGTCGCCTTAAAAAATGCACAAAATCTAAACAATATTCGATCTATGAATTATAAATAGTAAGTCAACTAATACATTTTAGTGAAGGCGAAGATTTTAGGGCAAACGGTACACATCCGACGCGGAAGACGTAGCTCAGTTGGATTGCGTTCAACTCCGGCGTTATTAATGCGCCCCTGTCGTAAATCGACGGACACGTCTTTTTAAAGTACAGTCAACAAATTAAGACTATAACCTATTTATAATTAAATAAATAAATAAAACTTAAGAATCTTGGAAAAGGACGTAATAAAAAACCTTTTCATATCACGTATGTTTTTAAATATCTCAAGAGATCGAAATTATTACAAAATTATGGAATACAAAATGACGGTTCAAAAATGCAATGAAAATATACGCTAAGTTTTTGCTTTATACAAAATGCGTACATGCAACTTTTCAGATTGACTACAGTTTAAATTTTTCTGAGCCTCGTCTTCAATTATTGTCTTGAGGGGGAGGTATTTTGAGCGGGTAACGTGATAATAAATGATTTCATTGTTTACGCCTGTCCGTTCTGAAATGATATGATGTTGCGTACCGTACATACAGAGCCGTATTCGTTCTCGGTAAACCCGTCACTGTTTACGTCGGACGGAAAACATACGTTATTTCTTAAACCGTTGTTCCGCTCAAAGTAAAACATGCAAATAAAAAATGAGAATATTTATTCTAAACATCAGAACTGTAACAGAAGAATGTGGCAACAATGCAATTTATTTTTGTCACAATTCAGAAAAGAAATGTAGTCTTCTTTAACCTGTTGGATGTAAACAGTTTTTAATAATCTTTGCTTTAAAGTTTCAAAATCAACTAATGTTAGTAACGAATGTCAGTTGTTTTTTGTTACAAATAAAAGCAATATCCATCTAACAGTGACAATGCATAACATACCTAAAATGGATTAACACCTTTCAATTCAGAATTATCAACCGAAATATTCATGAAACTGATAAGTCACGTGGTAGTTACAGATATTTTAATCCATTCCCTACATCTCCAATAATTTAATTTCCGCGTCTCATCGCGTACTTATTAATTATGGACCATAACTTCTAGGATACAGTGGAGCAGTAATTTAAGTGAATTAGTTAGTTCCGTCTAAATCACAATCGCAATGACAATGGCAGTACATCGTAAGCGATGTAATTGCACGTTTCCGTCGCTGGCAGTAAAATGGAGGCATGATCGTAGAATCTGATAGTGTGGTCACGTGGCTACTGAGCTAAGCTGACCATTATGGCTTCATACATTTGTATGTATGCTCTCTATCGATCGGTATACTTTGGCTTGGTTTAAATGCTCGATAGACTACCAAGTTCATCCTTAAAAGGGATTCCTATTCGTATCTTTATTAGATTATGAAACTCATATTTGTTTATCGCACGAAAGTTTAGTATTAACAAATAAAAGTAATTTCTTTTTTTTTCCTTTTATTACGTACCAAAATTACCTAACGCAGTAAAACATTAGAATGTTCTTCTTTTCTCAAAAATATGAAATACAACAAACAAGGGGAAGTTATTGATTATTTCGTAGCGTCACCATTTTGAAAATATGGCGGACCCCAATTCTGCCATAATAGGCCAAGCGTGGCCCTACAGATATCGATCGTGGGCGAGCGGCGCGTGCGGACTCATCGGTGCATCGCCTAAATACAACCCAAATAAAAATAGCGCGTCCAAGTGAGGGGCCGGAGGATGGGCGGGGAAGAGGGGCACAATAAAATAAACTTGAACACCTTGACCAAGGGTAAAAACAAAACAAGCTTATATTTTTTAAACTTTGGTTAATAAACAT
>JAOCNA010000012.1:7880003-7890003 GCA_026546675.1 Papilio helenus | reverse complement strand
ATTAATGTATAGATTCTGTATTTTCGTTTGTGTTTAACTAGTCCTCGGCAATTGCATCCAGATATTGAATGAATTTAGTGGTATGTTGGGTACATTTTGAGTAAATCGGCTTCTTCCTTTTCTGTTTCTTCTTTCTCGTCAATTTTAATATTTTTGCATGCATACATATGAGCACGTATAGACGATAGATGCATTTGTAATAATCTTTAATCTTTTAAGATATCTTTACAGCGTTGTGCATGCATTTGTATAAAATTTACAAGCTTAACATAGTTTATTCTAATTTAAATTTTATTTTTCTTTGCTTTGAAATTTTTCATGATAAAATATCAAAGTTTTGTTATAACATGCCTTTTGTTATAGTAGCGCCTTCAGCGCCTACCGCGGCGGCGTTGTACAGTCCGCCAGCAGGGTACCCGGGCGGGGCGCCGATTGTGGCGCCGTCTGGTGGTGCGGGCGTGTGGACGAACGCGGTTAGTGGGCAGCTGGTGCCGGGTGCCGTTGTCGGTGGTCAGGACTGCTCCGGAGAGCCCCTCTACGTGGTGCGCGCACAGCACGAGGGCGCCATACTGCCCGGCAAACTGGTCGCCTCTCACGGCTGCGCCTACGTCCCATGGGGCGGACAGGAACACGGCAAAGGAGAATATCAGGTGTGATTCAATAACACGCATAAGTAATATTTTAAACTTTTATTGGTTACCCCTATGATGGGACGCTATTAGGGAAACGGGAAGCACACTCTCATAATAGACTTCAGACGTCAAACAGAACACATACAGCATATGGGGTATATAATTAGTAACATTAAAAAAAGCTGTTTAAAAAGTGAACGAATGTGTATTAATAGTGTATGCCAGTATAACTATACCGTCTATATCTATCTATACTTCTATACTACTATAATAAAGAGTAAACATACTAGTTATGTAAGATGACAGCAACACTGTATATTTTTGAATAATATTTTTAATAATGAAAAGCCCTACACTTACGAAACGCTAAAGGTTATATATTTTCACGCTATTAATCTTAGGGAGTATATAATTTGGGAAAAATCGTCATGCGGGAAAGAGACAAAACTACAAGCTGACAATATCAAGGAAGCAAGGTTGTCATGGTAAAGTTAATTGTTAACCAATGAAAAATTGTGCATTTGTAATTGAAAATTTTACAAATGTAAACAATAAAATAAAGTTTTAATAATTTCATGGTGAAGAAGACGCACGAGAACAGCTCGTATTAAATATATTTACATCTATTTTGCATTTCAGGTTCTTGTGGGTGGTCCTAACAACTGGGTGCCTGTGAATGGATCAAATATTCCTCCGGGGGCGTTCCCCGGTGGCGAGTCCGAAGACGGAGAGCCTCTATTCATCGGCCGTGTACGTCACGAAGGCAGCGTCACCACCGGGAAAGTGCAGCCCTCGCACGGCGTCTGCTACATCCCCTTTGCTGGACAAGAACTAGGATTCCCTGACTATGAAATCCTCATGCCCTAAATGACAAGTGAAACCAAAAGAAACTGGTGATATTTACAAAAATCATCAGAAAGCTTTGTGCGCAGTAAAACTTCTCGGTCGAATGTAGATGATTCACATTGTGCCTAATTATATTATTTTGCTGCACTGCATAATAACTATTTTTGACCTAGCGATTATATGTGTTATATTTTAATAAATTATTTATAAATTAAAACAGTAAAATGTGTTTATTTTGTGTATCATTTAATCTAAATGCTGAGTGATAGTATAGCGAAAGCGATCCCTTACGGTGTAGGAGTGAGAAGTTAATAATAAAATTTAAAAAAAAAAATCTAAATGCTTGTAGTTGTTAAATTTAAAAAGATTTTTTTCTTAAGTTACCGATAGGGTTATCTACTGGTTTGGCTTATCAAACATTTAAAAAAATTTCTACATACTATGTAAAAAATGAAAAAGAAAAAAAAATTAAATAAATCTTAACTTATAATTAAAATAAATAAATATTTTACAAGCGTATTAAGCTAATGTACGCGTTTAGTACAAAAACAATGCGAGTCTTGTATCCTTCGTGGAGGAATATCTGGAGTTACTAATATTTCGTAGGAATGGTATTCAAGTTCGTTGCCATTGTATGGTATATAACAAGTACCATATAACACATGTACTTTGCCGCAAATAACATCACTGCCATACTTAGCACGGCCTATATACAGTGGATCATTATTTGTGTCTGTCATACCACCGATAATCGCATTCTCAGGTATATTTCTTCCTTCACATTTGACCCATTTAAAATTTGTACCACAAAGAATCTGGAATAAGAAAAAGTTAACATTACAAGTTATAAGTGAAATTCTAGCCCCTGAGATATTTCTAACAGATAGCTTTCGCCCGCGAATTTGTCTGCATGCAATTTTTAAAATTAAATCTAGTAAAAATACAGCTATTGTTCCTAATTTTGTTTTTTTTTATATAAAGATAGCAAACGAGCAAGCGGCCGCCTGAATCCGCCAAATTGGCGAAGTGACCGCTGCCCACAGACATCCGCAATTGCAGATGCGTTGCCTACCCTTAATTGACGGAAGAGACGCGCAAAAAGAGGATATTTCCCCTTCCTATGTGTCTCCTCCACCGTCAAATCCACTTTTCATTCCCAACATATCCTCTTAAGAAAAGGGTGGGGAGAGAAAGAGGCTAAATTAGGTCTCCGGCACCACACTCATCAGGCGAAACGCGGAATTACTTCCACTTGACGCTTGTCTTCTGTGTGATCATAATATAGGTTTCTAATAGTATATGAAATTAGTTCAGAAGTTTTCGAGTTGATTCATTACATTTTAATACAAATCTTTCCTCATATATTAGTCAAATTGACTTACACTATGGGTATAAGTCATAGTTTCAGTTCTTTTTAGCACTAATCAAAGTGAAATTTTACACAATACTAAATAATATGTTGCTTATACTCAATAACTACCTCAAAATTATCCTTGCGGTGTTCATTATAGCCCCATGCAATATAAGTGCAACGTTCTGAAAGTATAAATTTTCCAGGACAAAGGGATCCTCCGTGTTTTGCCCGAGCTACATAAATGAGCTCGTTATGAAACCCTCCTATCACAGCATTAGCAGGTAGTTTACCGCCATTAAAATGCCTCCAGCGCAGTTTGCCACCATTTATCTTGATACTTATTGGTACTTTCGCTATCGGTGGTTGACCTTAAATTATTTTATAATTGTAGATTTGCTTTATTATAGTTTAGTAGCGTTCACCCGCGACTTCGTAAGAGCAGACAATAAAATTAATTAGTAGCCTATGTGTTCTTCCAGACTATGATCTACATCTGTGCCAAATTTCATAGAGGTCCATTGAGCCAATCAGGACAATCCTTACAAACATCTATCCATCCATCCATCTAAACTTTCGCAATTATAATATTAGTAAGACTAACAGTCGCCTGTGACTTCTTTTGCACAGCATTTTAAAAAAGTTGCCTATGATGTCATGGGTATCTTCCCATCAAAATCTGCCCACCAAATGTAGACAAACAGAACAAACTCTAGACAGGCAGACAAAAATTAAATTGGTTTTTCATTCATGCAAATATATCATGTATATGAAATATGATTTTGCTTTTTTGATAATCAATGTAGAATTAATTATACTTTTAAATAATAAAATACAAATTACTTTCAAATATCCAGTCGCTCAAGCGAAGTTCAGATTGATCATTTTCAGTCATTGTTGTTAACTTGGCATACCCAATAACAGTTGAAGTGATTTTTTTTTCCTGACGGAACTCAAAAACATTTTGTTTGCCGATGACACCAACACGTATCACACTGCCATACCATGATATAATGAATTCATTCAAAATCGACCAATCTATTTCATAAAAATCCTGAATAATGGGATCACTACCAGGAGTTTCTATTTTCAGTAATCTCCCCAAAGAAATCTGGAAGCCAAATGATTATCGTATATATAAACATGTTCCTAAGAACAAAAGTCCCATTTAAAATAATGAAAAAACTAAATTTCATCAAAATAAAATACCTTGTAAACTTCAACATGTGGACATGCTTTAGCAAGTAGATGAAATACGGCATATTTAGGACCAAATCCATAAACTTTTGCTTTTATTCTAAATCCGCAATTATCTACTCTGCATATTTTGTATGGTTTTTGCAATTCCTCTAGAAAAAAAGGACGAAAAAATTAAATTTAACAAATAAAGTAGGCAATGAAATTTAAATAATAAGGCAATTTCTGTTGTATTATTTACATTGAGTTCATATTAAAAAAACAGCTGACTGAGCTGTGAAAGTCTATTATGCCAACACGTAAATCAATAGACATTTATTTTGAGTAAAACTTTATTTATAAGGGAATGTGGCAAATTAAGAAAAAATATAACTTGCAGTTACTTATTTTTCAGTACTTTGACTTACCTAAAGAATCGCACATTTTAAAATCGTGATATATGTGATCGTGATTTCGCAAATTACACCATATATTTGCAAGTTAGCGTTTCCCCTTTTTCAAAAGAAAGATATCTTAATTTTTTTAGAATTAAAGTACCAGATGAGTTGTTGTTTCTTTGTATTATGTTCTCTCGATAAGCTCTATATACATTTTTTGAATTACAGTTTTATATTGGATGACATTAGATTAGGTGACAAAAATGACATAATGACAGCTGATGCTGAATGCTGATATAGGTCTACAAGGATAATATGGCACCCGTCAATTTTGTAAACTAACAATGTCATCTCGAAAGTGTCATATTTTGACCAATGAGGAAGTGGCAACAACACGGGGTAATGTCGCTATATTCATAATTTCGAAATCCTAGAAAAATATCACATGAGCTGTATAACATATGGATGGTTTATGTAACATGTAATTCCTGATATAAGGGGGTATGACCATGATGATGATATCTTACGATTCCTTATTCCTAAAGGGATGATTATTAAGATGTAACAATTTACATATTAAAAAATTATTACGGGCAGTCAGGTCTTAAGTTCTATTATACATTACATTAGTATATAGTTTAGTTTTATTTTCAGTAGTGGCGAAGAGAGCCTATTTCACGCCCTGGGCACAATACCTTTATAGCGCCCCCCTCCTCCCCTCGAATTGGAAAAACATAGGTACAGTTTCATATCTAAAAAATATTCGCAAATTAGTTGAATTACATATTGAAGTTTAACTAATTGGCAGGCAGCTGAAAATTGGAAGGAGTGTTCGACACACTATTTAAGGTGACCACTTAATAGTCCCCATCAATCCCACTTTCGGAAAAAATATTCAAGGTCAAAGAAGACGAAGCAAAATTACAAACGTTTTTAATCATAAATTTATTTTCAAAAATGCCCAAAAAATTATTATTCACAATTTTAGTGGGGTTCTAAACTTTCAAGTAATTAAGTGTAATCCCGAGGGTCGTGGAATCTCCAAAGGAACAAAAACGAGTTAAAATTCTGTCGCTTTGTCTGTGTGTTTGTGGGCGCCAATCTCAGAAACGGTTTAACGGATTTGGATTTAATTTTCACTGTCGTGTTGTTATAAGCACCACTTAACATTTTGTGCCATTTTATACCAATTAGTGTAACCAAACCAAATTAACCACTGGCAAGTAGTGTAAAGTGTAAACGAAGCACGATCATAGAGAATTATACGCTATTGATTGGCCGATGGGATTCTGACAGGTTTATGCCACCATATTGGCTTCCAATTATTTGGCTGTGCATTACGCGTCGTACATTATCAGCCCGTACGCCCGTACCCGTATTGTACGGCCCGATAATGCACGACCTGATAATTCGTGTACACATATTTTTTATGGGACACGGGTTTTATTTCGTGTATACGCCCCTATATACCGTGTCCAATGGTTCCCAATCATCATTCCGTACAATATGTGGCCGTACAATATCGGTACGGTCTTATAATTCACCACCTGAAAATGCACCAAAGAGGAAATAATGATATAATGCACGGTCAAATAATGCACAGCCAGATATTCCGTGTACAAATAAATCCCCTTGTTTGTACACGGAATATCTGGCTGTACAATATACGGACTTATCTTTTCACATTCCCTACGCCAACTTTGAAACAGAAATCGATATAAGGTTGATCTTGATTATTTATTGATTTATCAGACTCCAGTTATATTTTACTTCATTGTCTTGCTAATTTCCCACATAGACATTATAATTTGTGTTAACGCAATAAAAGTGAATCCGTAATTGTTTTTGAACAACGAATGTGATCTGCAAAATATTTTAAATAAAATCCTGGGAACCAAGTATTTTGTTTGAATTATTTACAGTTGATACTGTAAAGAATATAAAAGAGACTAAGAGGCTACAAAATGGGCGATCCATTGGGTGAGTTTTAACTTTCCAACTTCATTAAAACTAACAGTGGTATTTTTCTTACGCATAATCGGAAATAACAGAAAAAAATATATATCCACTTCATACTAGTACTATATGGACTTTGTTACAATTTTATGAAATACACATATCCTTCCTTAAAATCGATAACGATCAATTCTAATTTGTCGGATGGTTATGAAATACTCAAATTCACAATTTTCTCCTAGGATTTGTAATAGTTTTGTAATAATTACAGATCACAGATCTGAAAGCATAGTAATAATAAGTTTAGTCTTTAAGCTAAAACATTTCACAATATTATTAGTTCCTCTTCATTGCAGAGCTGACCACATGGCCGAGTCATGAAAGTACATTTTATGAAATAACTAGTGGAGCTGTTGCATTCTCAGTGCGATCAGCACGAAACATTGTCATAGGTCTATCTAGAAAAGTAATCCGCACCTGTGACTATTGGGTATGTAACTTCTTGAATATTCAGCCTTTAATTTCTTAAAAATTCAGATGCCTTTGGTATTTCTTCCTGATAAACCAAGTATTTCAAATAATTAAATCTAATGACACTTTTTTAGATTGTATTGAGCAATGATCCTCACAGTTTCATAAAAAAAGGTAGTGAGCACCGTGTAAAGGTACGTACACCTGGAGTTCTCAGTGCGGAGGATTTTACTAGGTTTTGGATTACATGGTACGGGAACTTCATAAGACTTGGCCAGGGTGATGACCCTAACCCATTGATTACATGCCCCAATAAGGTGCCTGGTTTGCGGTACATTACCCTCGATGTCAAGTCGAGAAGGGAGCGAACACCTGTGCATTGGAAAGTTGAATGTATGTGTTAAGTTATACAATTTAATTTTACACTTGTGTTTTTAATATGTTTTCATTAATTCATACAGATTTTATTGCTTGCATATTTCACTATTAAATTGCTTTTATTAGTAGTAAATTGCATCATTATATAATTTCATAATATTTTCCAATCCATATTGCATGAATTGCTGCAATATAGTAATAGTTTTACACTAGCTATGAACAATTTACACTTAGAGACTGGAAGTATTAAGGTGTTTAATTAATTTTCAGTACCTCCAATTATTCGGAGCCATAAATTAAAGCCATTAGTAGCTCCGAAACCATTCTGGTATGACCCTAAAGTTTATATGCCATTTGGTGCATATATTGGTGGATTTGAAGATGAGCCTGTGTATGTTGCTAAAGCATATCATAATGGTTCAATGGTCCCAGGAAAGTATGTCCGGTCTGACAATGTTTGTTACGTGCCGTGGGGCGGAGCTGCTCACGCGAAAGAAGACTTTCAGGTAATTATAGTTTACTAAATTAGAGAATCTTGATACTTGCTCATTTTCTTTACCAGATGTGATTTAAATTCACGAGTTTTGTTATAAATTGTGTATCCAAACTTTGTAATGTACAATTGGGGAATTCCACTTTCAAAGATATATTCTTTTGAACATTTTGTACGCATTGAGACGACAAGGAGCAATATCCATTAGAACGCAGTTTTTAAATCTGTCTGTACCAAAAAACGGTTGATTTTTTAAATATTACGTTGTTGGTGCAACTACCTTCTACCTAATTGGTTATTTGTAAGTTGGGGTGGAGTTTGTCTTGTTGCAAGGAATAAAGTAATTATTCTGAAACTGTAACACAATAAATTTCTATTGCTGTACAGGCTTCATTTTGAAAAAAGATCTTATGAATGAAACTTATGAGGTTTTAATTACTTATCTTTCAGATATTATGCGGCTACAATTTGATATGGATGAGTAGTTACAGTGACAAGGTGCCAGTGAACGCGGTTCCCAGTGGCTACTCGGAAGATGATGTGCCAGAAAGGCTTTACATAGGCAGAGCAAGACACGACGGCCACATTATACCTGGCAAGGTGCAGCCGTCTCATAGAGTCTGTTACATCGCTTACAAGGATAAAGAAATTGCTAAATCTCACTACCAAATTCTGGTGGTACCCGATGGCAGTGAACGTCGGGCGAATAAGTTTTATACTTATGGTTTAGAATGTGATACCGGGTCCGAGTCTGACAATGATGAAAATGAACAAGATGACTCCGACTATGAGTAAAGAGGTAATCTAGCAGTACACTGTCGTAAAACCTGTAAAATATATCCATCTCGCTCATTCTCTTTGCAAGAAAAAAACAGACGAATTGAGTACCTTCTACTTTTGGGAAGTTGGTAAAAAAGGAATAACATCTTCTTAAACAGGTGATGACAGTTGAATGGTGAATATGATTATTTGAATACCATTTGAATATGACAAGTTCATATTATATTTAATATATTATCTACATTTAGATGTAAGTTTCAACTATTTAATACAATTTTCAATTCATATATGATTAACGAAAAATGTAGAATTAACAATATGAGTGAATACTGAATTAATGATAATTAATTAATGGTTTATTTTAAACTAACAGGATGCTATGTCATGTCCCAAATTATTTAAAAAATGTATGTTTTTTTTTTGGGATTAGCAAAGCTCTGAAATATGGCTGTGGATCTGATAAGGCTTGCAATATCTCAGTTTGAGATTTTTTTTGTTTTTATATTTACGTTTTTAAGAAATCCATCTGAAAAAAGTAAGTATGCATAGTACTGTAGGTGGTATGTGGAAATGTAAGGATTTGATATATGGTTAGCTGGTCTATTTCAAATCCTTACATGACATGTGCAGAGTACTGTATGTGTACTTGGTATCTTCTGGATACCTGCCAGGCTCCTCTAAGCTAATGAGGACTTGGCTACAGTTCTAGGACATTGCTTCTGCTGTCACAGAACACGAGCGCCCATGCTCTTGACATGTACTATGATTTTCATAGACAAGCATCTCTTAAGAAATCTCAAACTGACCTGTCTCTTTAGCTGATATTATAGTTGAGCAATGGACTCTTGTTCCTGTCTAAAGCAGTATGTCTGTTTAGCCAATTTGAGTCAGTACCCTGCCATTTGTTCTTCTCCATTATTATTATCATTCCTTCCATATTATAAACTGATGATGAATTCTACAAATGTAGGCGTTGTAGTATTTATTATTTTATTCAGTATCATATTTTACATATGCATTGAGACTAAAGATCAGTGCTTTCATTAATAAGGCACATTATGACAACACTTCAGCGCTGCCTCAGTGGCTGACAGAAACAAATGCTTTGTCCAGACAAGAAAGTGCTAGTGTGGCCACACATGTCATGGATAAAACTTCTTTTCTCTTGTAGGTGGAATTCTTTTCTTCGTTTTCTTCCAGATTTGATGTCAATGGCTACACTAATTTACATAGGAATATCATTTCGATAGTATCTACTGGTCTAAGCCTGAGAGATATCAAAAACAACTAACATCGCAACTGTTGTGATACTTGAAATAGAATTCTACTAAATGGGAAATTATAATGGTGCTCTTTCCATCTAGGACATAGCATTATATATCTTCTTGCCTACGAAGATAAGCGGGAGGCGGAACTGGAAATGAGGTTAGCCACTGCTTGGGAAGAACCAGACCTCTTGAAGACCCTGACGTAGACATTGTCGTGTTCTTTATGGTCATCCCCATATTTTCATCGTTGT
>JAOCNA010000012.1:7827199-7838049 GCA_026546675.1 Papilio helenus | reverse complement strand
ATCAAAATTAAGACATCGATGTCGATAATGTTTTTCAGAGCTATGAGCCCATCACTAGTAGGGTACAACATTTTCACACTGCGTAAATATATTTGAGAATCAGGTCGCTTATGCATTCACAATACTATTGTTATTAAATGATACTGATTCATTATGCGTTAACTGTGAAAGTAAAATAATCATTTTATCATAAACTAGCTGTTGCTTGCGACTTCGCCCGCGTGGCATTAAAAAATATAGCCTATGTTACTCACAGATAAATTACCTTTGTAACGGTGAAAGAATTTTTTAAATCGGCCCAGTAGTTTTTGAGTTATTTCAATACATACAAAAATATATAAGGATATATTCTTCTGTACATCTTAATATTGTTATTACCTTTTAGGGTTCAAATTATGGTAACTAGCAATAAAGATTATTTACGCCATTATAGTTAGCTTATTCACGGTAGTTAGTATTTGGTTGAACACGTCATATCGATCGCCTCCTCGCAGACTAAAGCAAATATTTCTTTCATATTCGCAATTAATTATCGCAAATGTGCAAACGATGTTGTGTCGCTGAAGAGTGAACGGAAGGCATTAATTATACGAGAGGAAGCTCGGGGATGCACCAAGCACTCGTTCGGAATCGTGCCGGGAACAAGTCATTAGCTAACTCTCCCCACCTTACCTACCGCGGTGACTGTCACTCCAAACTGTCTTTCAACGGTGGTTGGGAAAGATAAAAATAATATTAAAGATCATTAGCGTTACATCAACGCTTTAAGAGGGGAGTACGCTGAGTTATTCCGGATTAGGAACCTTTTTTGGCTAGGACAAGAGTAAGCTTACATTCGAATAAGATTGGAAGTTAATAAACCAATTTCAAATTTCTAAACGTAACATTAATGTACCTTTCAACATTAAATTAATGGTAATCAAAACAGTCCACAATCAATATTTATTCGGTAAATTGCGTGCTTAATGAAAATTTGTCACAAATTCAATACCAACCTTATAAATATTGTCAAAAAATATACCACCCAAGACTAACATTAGCATGTCAATGGCAACAATAAATTTTAAAATATTGCCGACAAATTAAGCAGGTTACAAAGTTGCGTGACAAAATAGACGTGATTACGTCACGTGGCGCGGACGTGCTTCCGATATCCGTGACACGCGTACCACGGTCATTGCTATCAGATAGACGTAAATACTAAACACTATTCAGATAAGAAAGTAAATGACGCTTATATGCAATTACTTCCAATCCACAGTTCCAGGATTGTAATTTTTTTTTATACTAAAAGGGGGCAAACGAGCGGCGGGAACACCTAGGTGGTCAACGACGCCCATGGACATCCGCAACACCAGAGGGACTACGGATGCGTTGCCGGCCTTTGAGGAAATGATAGGCTCGCTTCTTAAAGGACCCTAATAATTCGAGATTTAAATGCAGTTATTGAGACTAGATTTATGATATCAATGTGCTAATTTCGTTGTATATTTTTAACGAGAAAAAACTATGACTAAACATGTAAAAATCTTCGTATTTATTTTAATAAGTAAATTTAATTAAAAGTATAAAACACGTACTTAATGACATTCATTATTAAGAATTCACATTAATTTCGCTATCAACATAAACTTGTACCACGTACATTTAATTAATTAGAGAAAAATAGTCCGTTTACCGATTTTGTGTCTTGATAGTGCGGTACGCGTGCTCCAGACGTGACTGAACTTGTCACGAGTCAAGTTACTGCCAGCAACTTGAAGATATACTAACTTAGAGTTACCCCTTCAGTTAATTTTCATAGCCCATTATTGAGACATCCTATACATTTCTCTCCAACTGCTGTTGCGATTTCGCCATCTGATTCAAATACTAGCAATGATACAGCCCATACACATACAACTCAAGAAGATTGTGGTTATGTAAGTCAATCATCAACTGCAAGTGTAAGAAGCTTAGACTCACATATCAATGGTTTTCCAAATGATCATCACACTTACAGACCGCCTGATTATAGATATGGATATTTACCTAGAAATGTCACAGGTCAAGTACCTAATAGTAGTAAAAGTTCAAAAGTGAAAAAAGACTTGAATGTAAGACAATTTCTACAAATGTGGAATGAAGGGGATGATGAAACCAATGAACAGAACAAGGAAGAAACACTTTCAAAAGGTAGGGAGGATTTAAAAAACTTGCAAAACCAGCATGAGAGTGCAAATAAGCAAGAACAGCTTTATGTTTTGGGATTGGTAAATGTACCAAGTGAAGAACTTGGTAAATATGACCATATACAAAAAATATCGAAATTACCTGAAAATATCAAAGGTTATAATAATATTGAGTTATTGACCCAATTCGAAGAAGCTATTGAATCAACAAATATGAGACCATTCAATATGAAACAGCAAAAAGAATACCATGCTCCTTTAAAAAGTTCTGTGACAAAACAACCAATGAATGCTATACCCCGGCCAGTATCACCTCTAGACGTTGAAGCGAAAATAAGCCAGTCAGTTATTCATAAAGAAGTAGGATGTAACTTTGAAATAAAGCTATGCAGCCCGAAAATGTTAAATGCTGAAAATGCTACTCCCATTCAAAATATATTAGATGAAAGAATAATAGAAAAAGTATCCAATCCTATTGCTTCAAAACCAATACTCTTAAACAAAACAGATAAAACCAACATTGATAGAAGTTTTCCAAATGCACAAAATCTTAATTGTGAAAATACTTCAAAAGATATTGCTAGTTGTTCTATGGATAATTTACAGTTCAGAAATGATAATTCCTTAGATCCTGCCAAACAAAATTATAATTTGCAATATTTAGAATACTCAAGTGTATGTTTAGCATCTTTACCTCGACTAGATAATGATATTGAATTAAATTTTCCCGAAATTAATCAACAGTTTATAAATGCTAATAATATGGAATCAGTGAATTCGCCTACACCTGTTAAAGATTTACCTATATTGGATTCTGATCAGAAAGACAAAGGCAGCACTGTAAATAAAATTGAAAAATCAAATAAATTGTCGCACTTTTCTCCGAATGCAGAAGTTGAAAATAATGTTTCAAAGCTAAGTAAATATCGTAAATTAAGGAAAAGTGACATAGAATCTAAAGAAAGCCAATTAAACCCCTTGACCAAACCACAATTTAGGACGGACAGTGTTATTATAAAAAATCCGGATATGAATAAAAATAATGAAAATGAATATAATGTTATTCGTGATTGTAATGCCGATAACGAGCACGTTACCAAAAATCAAGACTTGGTTACGGACGATAGTGTTATGTCGCCTCATACCCTACAAGACGATAAAAGTATGAAATTCCTAAATCCAAGTAATTTTGACCAGGAAGATTGTAATGTCTTGCCAAAGATAAATAATGAACTGGAAGAGTCTAGTTTGTCGACAGATATCGCAATTGACTTTAGCTTAAATAGAAGTAATAATGAATCAACGCGGGATAGTTCTCTTAAGGATAATATTAATGATTCGTTGCTAAATTTAATTGATGACGAGCTAAATATTTCTGGTGCATTTGATAAAGCTGAATTGTCTACAAACAGTAGCATCAACATACCAAATGAAGTTGAAAGTTCCAATCATAGTGATGACAAAACAAATTTACAATTACTAAAGGACCTTGGAGAAGAAGAGTTTTCCGATAAAATATTACCATCACAATCCGATGTTACAGAAATAGAAGATGAAAAATGTCTTGATCCTCAAAATGAGTTATTGTTTAATTCCGAAAATATAAATTTAAGTATATCAACTGATACAGTTGATACAATTCTTGACAAAAATGTAAATCAAAATGATAATGTTTTATCAGAAGAACAAGGTTTTATTTCTAATAAGGATTCTGAAAATATTTCTCATGCTATTAGTTCACAAGCTAAAGAATCAAATTGTATTCATGAAAATGAAAATTCTGATCTTGTAAAAGAAAATTATTTGAACATAGATAATACCTTTGAAAGTAACATTTTTTATCATGATATAACTGAAAAAGAAGAGGAAGTTCAAGAAGATGACGGTAATTTGATGATGCCAAATAAAATAATCGCGTCTGAAGACGATTGTAGTAATAATAGTGAAACTTCCGAGGTCAAGTTGAAAGTACCTCCAAACACTTCAGAGGAACCTACACTGTTAACTGATTTAATGTCGTCGGACGTAGAAAGTAATAAAAATGAAAACATTAAATGTAGTGAAGCTCTTGAAGTATCCATGCCGGTATCGAATAGAGATGTTTACTTTAACAAGCGGTTATATTCGAGGATAATTCAAAACCTTATAATACGTAACGAGGAGGCAGTATTAAAAGAAAAGAAATCATTACAGGAATCAAAAATAAGTATCACCAATGAAGATCACGTTATCGATACTAATAGTTGCTCTAACAATCCTGTAAAGGACGATTATACAAATGATCCAACATTGGCTAACTCTGAAAAATTAGGAGAAGTTTCAGAACATTCTGAGTGCACGGATCCCAATCATGCTGAAGATATCTCAGTACATAAAAATGATGCGAATGTTTTCACTACTTCACTGGAAATAGACAGTACGATTTCTAATAATAATAAAATAAGTTGTTCTACCGGTATTGATGATGATCATACTATATCTGAATCTGAAGATGAACCTATAATAAAAGAAAAATTAAATGGCCTGGAACTTGTTGATAGTTCTGTGATAGATTGTCAGGTAGAAAATTTTAATGAATATTTTTTAAACAAGGAAGTCTGTGAAACTTTAAGCGCCGAGTCGACCGAGGAAAGGTGTAATAAAATCGATGAAAAACAATCATCCTGTAACGTTGAAAAAGAAATTGTAAACAAAAATGATGAAAATATAGGCCGTCGTTTGCGTTTAAAACGGTCTTTGTCTGATTCTGCTTTAAATACGTATACCAACGAAGACATTAAACCAATGAACACTGACAACATGTATACTATTCCTAGAAAACGTAAAAAGATTAATCCTTGTGAGATGATGGAACCACATTTAATTGCCCAAAACATATGCGAAATTATTCAAACGAATCGTCGTAATTCCATCTCGACTCTATATGACGAGGAAAATGTATCCTTTTGCATCCTAATTGATAATTCCTGTGTTATAACAGAAGATACTGAAGAAGAACAAAAAATTTGCTTAGCTGAAGTTTCTGAAGATGCCTATGAAAACGAATTGAAAAACGACTCGCCATTTCCAACAGAGAGCATCATATTAACAAATGAAATACCCAACATTGAAACATGTTCTGTGACCGAAGATATTGATACAAATACCAAAATTGATACAGACAGCGAATCAATCGATGATGTAAACGATTTTGTTCAGGAAAATCAGGTCGATCAACACTCAGAAAGTAAGACTATTGGTGAAGAGTCCTGGATTGAAGACGTTGCATGTGTAGAAACCGTATTTAGTGACAACATTGCTGAAGATATAGTTCTTGATGCACCGTATTCTCCAAGTGACAGTGTATTAGACTTTGATATCGAAGAGAAAAACGAACCCTTAATTTACAATGACAGTGAGAATATGGAAAAAATAAAATACATTTATGGCAGCGAAATGTGTACCGATGACGCAGAACTTGTAGAGACTTTATACAGAACGCCGCAAATGGACGTGACAAAAACTCTTATACGAAGAGAATCTCACTATTCAGATGATAGCAATCGATATTACGATAACGATTCATTGGAAAAAGTTTTGTCGGAATCAAACGATAGGAGTGAATATTTATCCCACATAGAGTGTAACAGAATTAAGAATATCTCGCCCGATATATCGAACTCAGCAACAGAACAATATGATGAAGAAAGGCTAAATTCTAAATCACCACTAGGTAAAGTTGTGAAAAATAAAAACCACTTCACTGATTCCGATTTCGAAGATAATCTACGCAAGTCCTTAGAAAACAACATATATCAACCAACGCAATATGACATAGTACATTCATGTGAATCTACTTGTGACAGTGCAGTAACTTACCATCATAAAGATGAAAGCCCGCGATATTCCAGCTCGCCCGAAGTATCCTCTACCACTTCTGAAGAGAAAAGCTGCGGCATTTTATTAAAAATAACGAAGTGTAACGGTTCCATATCATCCCAAATTAATGATTTTAATACTAAAAGTACAAGTAAAATAAGTAAATTGTCTGAAAATAATGAATTAGTAAATTATCATAGAACAAGACCACTTCTAACAAAAGCCGCTCAAAAGTACATTCCCCCTTTAAAAGAAACTATACGCCACTTAAAGGTTAAACTTCCTTTGCCACAAAACAGTCTTAATAAATTAAAACTTTTAAAAATAACTAAAGAAAAACCAAAGTCAGAGGAACGTCATAACAAAAGTAACGATGTATTTAAACACCATTATCCAAAGAAGAATAAACCAAAGTTTGAAGATGTCCTTAAAAGCATAGATGAGATCCAAATAAAAAGGCATAAAGAAAAAAATAAAAAACCAAAACACTCTATTCCTAAAGTAGTTATTAAGAAAAATGAAAACGGTGCTCATTACGCGAGTACATCGAGCGATAGGGACGCGTACAATCCAGACTTGACGGGAAGGAAATGGCAACCATGGGTATTTATAGAAAAAAATTATTTTGTCGACAAAATGGCTTTAAATAATAAAGTAAAAGCTATATACAGTTACAGAAAAAATACTTATGTGTTAGCTGAGAAATTCAGAAAATACAAATCTGTTAATAATGCAAAGTTCATTATAACACCACCAAAGTTAGAAGACATATCTTCTGGTAAATTAAAATATACAATACGTTTAAATCATAATTACTAAGGTAATTTGTATGAGTTATATTGAACTTTTTCTTGTGTATAGTAATGGTTAATCCATTTAATATCCCACCACATAAAGATGGTTTACATTCCTTTTATTTATTTATCCCACAGTTACCCAATTTATTTATCAACCTAATAGATGATAGCATTGAAGCCAAAATTTAATTGTGATTAATTACAAAGAAATATTTAGCTACTTTATTTGTAGTGCAATTTGATCAGATCTGTATTTTGTTGTGTTATTTCAAATTTTATATATAGTTTTTCTTCTATCATTCCATAAGTTATTGTTTGAATAAAATAGTGTCCAAAAAAAACTTTATATGTAAATATTGCTATTATTTTTCAGTAAACTTTATAAAACAAATATCTGTTGATATTTGGAATTAATGATTTGTTATTAATATATCCTTATTATTGTAAATACTGTTAGGAGATATTATATTGATATTTATATTGAAGCACTAATTTTACAATTGATAGAAAATCTATTTTATTTTTAAGAATTAAGACACCCACGGGATCACCATAGATTTTTGCATGTAAGATAATATTGGTATTTTAAGCATCACATAAAGGTTTTTCTATTATTTATAAAGTAATAACAGTTTTGTTATTACCTGAAATTGTTATTGTGGTCGTAACATTACGGTCAAATATTGCTCACGTAAGTTTAAGCACAGTAATTGTAAGTGAAGGATATACTATTAATTTAGTATAAAAGTACAAAGAGTGCACTATATTTATTGTAAAGTAATGCTTATTAAATACGATATATTTATACAAATTTTATAATGTTATTTAATGGCATTGTCAGGCTATTTCGTTAGAAAATGTTAACAATACTCACTCATGGCTAACAAGCTATGTAATTCCACCGGCTTCTGCCATTTTTCCTTTTTCAATTCGCAAATGAATTATGTAACGTGTTTCTAAAACTCAGTGCCTCAGATTATGAAGTGTTTCACTTTGTCCACTTTTGTATAATGATTTAGGAAATTACCAAAGCGCTAATATAACGTCCTAAAAATATATCCATGTGCAGTCAAATGTACAACATATAGTGCCTTTAAACGTAAAGTTTCTAACCATTGTTATGCAAGAATATTATTATAAATCTGATCATTTTATTTATGGACTATTGTATGCTTTTTGTAAGATAGGAGATATTTATTAAATTGTTCCTAAATATAAAATGTCCAAATAAAACGTTGGCAATGTTTACCCCTTTTACTCGTACACGGTTGATGTTTGTCAATAATAAATTTGTGCAGTCGTAACTAAAAGTAATGCGTAGCATTTTACTATTTGCTACAAACTGCTTAAGTTACGCATTTTAAGTAACTATATTGCGATATTTTCGTGGTTATAGTTAGGCATAGTTGACAAGTTTCCGCGTATTATTTTGCTATTGATGTGGGCACGGTGTGGCAACCCGTCTGTTTCAATTTGTACGGTTTTAGGACGGTCATGCCACACTTAACTTGTGTCAAATCGCTACAGCCGAAACCATGTACGTGTGAAAAGGCGTTAACGGAGCGAATAAAAAATTAGTGTCGAAAGATGCGCGTAATTTTAGCATGTACTTCATGCGTATATACCATGCAAAAATTCACTATGTTTTTGTAATACATTTAGCAACGGTCCAGAGAAATGTATTGTTTCTGAAGCATATTATGATCTCACTTAGGCAATTCCCGTTTTAGCCTTGTGCGTGTTAACGCCTATACATGTTTCTATGGATACACTATTTTTATACTGTATACAGGGTGTTGAATAAATATACCAAAAATGTGCTTTTATCTTTTAGCAAGTGTTGCCTTCGTAGATAGTTGTTAAGCATAGTTAATTTACAATGTGTATTAACTTTAATTGTATATTATGTATGTGTGAGTGGTTATAGGACTGTCTATTTATTAAAGATAATCTATATGTTAAGGGGATTACGTTAATTAATGAAGGATAAGTTTATTAAGGATATTTTTAAATATTTAACGGTATGGTTTTACCTAGCTCATTGTAGGAGCCAATTCTTTTATTGTGTACTGTATAGTTAGGTTGTGTTGTGAATTTCGTGAAGTTGGCCACATTGGCATGTTTATAAGTTAAAGCCAAAAATTACGGCTCAAAATAACTCATGTATATCACAATAACAAAAACACCCGTAAATAAAAATAATTAATTTTACATGCCATACCTGGAGGCTCAATTTTATGAGTTTTTGGATTTCGAAATGTTGTAACATGTTAATTTCGTCATTGTGTTTTTGAATTCGCTGTATGTTTGTTACGCACTGTTGACTGGATTGTTAAGTTTATTTTTTGCACATCGTTGGCCATTCTTATAAGATAAATAATAATATTTTACTGTGGTTAAAAGCACTGTTTAGTTAATGGTAAAGGAATAATATTTATAGTCGTAATATTTGTTTTATCGTTTAACGTTAATGCATATCTTTATGCCAGTAACGCACGTGATAGTGTTTCGTGATAGACGTTATGTGTTAACTTGAGCCACGCACTCGCTCCGAATGTTCGGTAGCCACATCGTGTGTGTTCGTGTGCGTGGATATCAAACATATTTTAAATGGGTATATTGTTTTTTGAGTGGTAACTAGTTTTGAGAAATGTTCTGAAATTGACCAAATAAATGTGTTCCAAATAAAAATGCTTTATTTATTCAATTGGTTTATTGAATTCCGTTACACTGGTATGTTGACCTTGACAGCTTCTTGTCGGATAGCACTGATGAGGTCCTGGTTGACGAGGAACACGAACCGGAGACCGGCGATCTGTTGGCAAAGATACAAAGAGAAATAAGTAAGTTGTAGAAAGCATATTAGAAATCATGGTGGAATTTAGAACAATGCGCGGTCACTAAGAATAGAGGCAAGCGGTTTAATTCATAGTTTATAAACATGTATGTATATTTGATTCGTTAGAGACCGAGCACCAAATATTTAGTTGTTTCAGATATTACGATAGTCACGGGTGGCTAAACTGTTCATTGTAAAAACACAAAGACCTTATCGACTAAGCGATTGGCCGCGCGCGACTGCTCCCAGAAATAGCAGGCCAATCGTACAGTGGAAACGGGGTTAAAGAACTTCTTACCTCTATGACGCTGTTGTGGTTGAGCTTGGCCTTGTTGCCTTGAAGTATGGGGCGGCCATCGACGAATATCGGCCGCTTGCCTTCTGATGACATAAAGAAGTCAAGTAGTTTCAGGAATATCAAAGGCCAAAGCAGCTGCTCTTTGTGATTTAAATTGACCCTTTTTGAGGGCATCTAATGCCATTTGAACTCGGCTCTCTTTTGAATCACATTCCATGTTGTGGAAGGTTGAAAAAATAGAGTGTAGGGGGTAAGTCGGAGAATCCGTAGATTACTGCGCCGCTCGGTGGTGTGCGCCGCTCGGTGGTGGATTACGTTAGTTAGTTATCGCGGGAACTTCGTATACCTCGGCTTCAGATCGAGTAAGCGTACGCCGTATTTTCTGCAACATTTCAGACCACATTGGCTCGAATTGTGCCGTACAAAATGTCACTAAGTACACCACCCAAAGCCCTCTTCTTCGATGTCTTTGGCACCGTGGTAGAATGGCGTTCCTGCGTGAACAAAGCCCTGAATGAAGCCGCCCAGCGCGCCTTATCCGATCCACACAAGCATCTCCCCGCAGCCGTGCACGTCCAAGCTTCTACAATGACCGTCACAGACTGGCAGGCGCTCACGGATGAATGGCGAGCATCATACAGCCGATTCACCAAGACATTTGATCCCAGCTCTCAAGGCTTCATACCGGTCGACCAGCACCACTACACGGCTCTGCAGCGGCTGCTCGAGGAGCGGGGCATCGCAAGTCTATTCACAGACGAGGAGCGATGGGATCTAGCCCTCTCCTGGCATCGGGTTGACCCTTGGCCAGACAGCGTCCGTGGTCTGGAGCTCCTGAACCGCCGATTCCGGACGTGCACGTTGTCCAATGGCAACATCGCTCTTCT
>JAOCNA010000012.1:7799394-7811181 GCA_026546675.1 Papilio helenus | reverse complement strand
GTGTTCTTCCCACCAGACACTGGTGAGCAATTGCACGAAACTCATCCGGCGTTGAAAGAATTGCCTGACCTTTTGACCGATTTGGAGAGAACCAGCCCGACTTGCAACAATACCGCCGCAGACCCGATCACGGTGATCGAAGCCTTCGAGGACTGGCTTGTCCAGCTAGAAGAGTTGTGGCGAGTTGTCAAGGAGGAGTACACGGTGAGAACAAGGGACTCTCGAGCGGAAGTCGTCACACCCACTCGATCGAAGTCATCTTTGGTTTTCTCACCGGCAAGTAGTAACCTTTCCAACGAGTCATTCGCCAAAGCCGCTCCTTTGCTCTTGGCCAAGACTGCCATCAAACCATTCCAAGAAGATCCCAAATCATGGCTCGACTTTCGTCGATTGCTGAATTGCTTACGAGATGACACCCACTCTAACGAGATGAAGTTTGAGGAACTCCACAAAGCCACGAAAGAGCACCACTCTCTGACGAACAACATCGTGCGCAAGTATTTGGAAAACTCGAACCTGGAAGGTGCCATTGAAGAGCTCATCCAACGATTTGAGAACCCTGTCAAGGTGATGGA
Organism: Papilio helenus; assembly: GCA_026546675.1. Classification (NCBI taxonomy): domain Eukaryota; kingdom Metazoa; phylum Arthropoda; class Insecta; order Lepidoptera; family Papilionidae; genus Papilio; species Papilio helenus. The sequence goes on along the minus strand of JAOCNA010000012.1, from coordinate 7,810,606 downwards.
TAAGTTGGAAGGTTATCTGCAACGAAGCACTGCTGCGTTTCAAGTTCAAACAGTATCGCCCGAAGAGATGACTGAAATCGGAGGCAAACCAACACCTAGGAAGATTCCTTGGAAGTTCAAAATCCCACGTGACCCGTGGAGTCGCCATCACCACCTAGACCTCTTCGGCCCCGGGAATATGTCGCGGACCGAAACGAGCGACTAGAGAAAGGTGAAGGTAGAACGTACTTTGCGGACGGTTCGGTGACACAAGAAAAAGAACATGAGTGTACACACCGTCCAGTCATCGTACACTCACTCATCTAGTCACCCACTCACCAACTTTTTGGCTGTCTTGCCATAAAAACCCTTTGTTCTTTCTTTTTCACAGACCACAAAATTTGCAGTTGCTTGTGTATTTTTTCATTCACAAAGAATTAAACCTTTTTTAAATTGACCATACCACCTACTTACCGGTGATGTATAGAGTGAAGAGCATGGCACAACTAGCTGTGGACTTGTACTGGAAATATCCCAAGGAAAGAGTCGTAGGTTGCTGTAGATATAGACTAATGCAAATAAAAGTAGAAACAGATTGTTCAAATTATGATTATTAGAATCCAAACGGAGTCACAAAAAATTGTTTTCTTTTTTCAAGTAAACTTTAGTCGCCTTCGCCATCACACCCTTTCCTTAAGAGGATGTTTAGGAAGAACAAAATAAAAAATGTATGAAATATCTTCCCTCAACTTTGGCAAGCTGTAATTAGGTTTTTTTTACACCAAGTTTTATCCGAAGAATTAAAATTTGAAATTCAATTCGTCTTCCACTAAGTTTTTATTATAAAATGAATTGAAATAGTTAATAGCATGAAACTCAAGGGCCTACTTTTTTCATTCAAATTGGACGAAAGCATATTTTTTTTAAGGAAATCTTTAAACATATTAAAAATTAATCCTTTTTGATTATTTTGTACAATAAAATACAATTTTGAATGTAACGAAATTTTAAATACATTTGACAAACTATTCATGCTCAAAAGAAATTGAGTAAAATAAATGTCCGACTAAACAAATGTATTCATATATGAAGCCTCCGCGGTGGTGACATAAACATTTGTGAAGCTTTCTTATTAATCTTATCTTGTTAAGATATTGCTTATCGAAAAAGTTGTTTAAATTTTTCGTGTTATCAGTAATCACACTTAATCAAATTAAACAAAAGTACAGATTAGATTTGTATATATTTGTAATAAACATTTACATGTCATCATACAAGAAAAAGGGCGAAAATCATTTTATAGCGATTTTTTTTATTTATAACATCGTCCCAAACCTACAGTTACAGTTTTAAATTTAAGTAACTATTTAAATAGAGGAACGGTTCTGACATAATACTAGCTTTCACCCGTGACTCTATCTGCGGGATATTAAGTAAAAACGAAAGCAAGTAGCCTATGTATTCTTCCGCACTATCCTCTACATCTATACAAAATATCATCGAGAACTATTTAGCCGTTTACGCTACAAACTCTAACATCCAAACTTTCGCTTTAAGTTTGGATGTATGGATAATTGTTAAGATTATTTCACGACCGCACTCGTTCCCGCGCCCTCTACTCAACGTGAACAGGCATTTCCAACTTAATATTGAAGTGTCCATAAAAAGACAAGGAAAACCTGCGGGCAATATGGCAAGCCCATAGCCACTTAAGGTTTGCAATTCTTGGGGCAATGTCAGTTATTTGGTTCTGCTGCGAATCGCATTGTTACTGACGCGATCTCGAAGAGAGACTCCGAGCATTGCCCTTTACATTGCCCTTTGAGTGACTATGGATGGATGTTTGTAGGCTAAACAGCTGAACGAATCTCGATAGAATTTGACGTAGATGTAAATGATAGTCTGGAAGAACACATAGACTACTTACTTTTGTTTCTTTTTTTAATTCCACGCGAACGGAGACGCGGGCGTAAGCTACCTATATTTTTTACATATTTTTTTAATGACGAAATGAGATCGCGCGTTCACATCCGACGTCATATTGCGGTTGATCCGTCAATTTACTTTAACTTTAGCAATCTAATAATTGGTCAGACTCAAAATATCAATTTTGAGAAAGGTTGACATCTAATTTCTTGTATAATGACTTCATTAAGGGAAATTATTCGTCATAATACAAATTATAAAAAACTTGCACGCGATGTCTTGTATCTCTCTGTTGATATACACAGGTACCAGAAATGCACGAGAAATTATAGTTGCGAATACTGCTAGGCGTTACTGGTTTATCTACTTTTTAATTGAAAATACAATTGGTTATGAAATTAAAAAATAAAACAGTCAAATTGGCCATTGTTAAGAACTGGACTAAATTCATGATGCAAAAATAAAGGAAAACATTATGAATAAACTAGGGACAGATAAGAAAAATACAGATTATCAAACCGACTCTAAGATCGTCGACCATGTATGTATGCGACGATCAATTTAAAAAGAGAGTAGTTTTATGCCATATTCTCTACCTGCCCCTCTGCTTGTGCAGGCTTGTAATTAAATTAACTTTATGTCATTATATCTTAACAAGTAGGATACAAGACCAACTTTATATCACATACGATAGAGAGGAAGTCAATATGGACATTAATTTATTCGCGATTACCGGACATTAGACAGGTATGGAGTAATTCACTGTAGGGTAAGATTGGCCCCAATTATCCGGGGGCGGCGCTGGTGTAGCAGGATGAAGCAATTTGTAGCAATCAAGGGACAATCGCTCAAGTTATCGCTATTAGCCTTTGTCGGCGGTCGCTTCGAACAAGCTTTACTACTTCGGTGCGAGCCGAAGGTCTATTACGGGCTCATCAAGGAGAATTAACAAAATTAAGCCATTAAACAATACTAGACAGCTGGCGAAAAACAAATAATATGGTTTAATTGCAAAAAATATAAACGCACTACGAGGCAAAATGGATGAAAGAAATATAACCTTTAATTTTAATTAGTGCATTTAACCTTACTGAACATAGTTGAGAAAGAAGTAACGCATGTTTCTTGACTTGTAAGCATTCACGCTAATTAGTGTATATTTTTTACTTAAGATCTGCTGGTAGAATATGTTAACTTGACAATGTAGTATTATAATACGTGAACTTATTTTTTAAATGTTATTTACAACGCAGACAATGTAGAATAGACAGGATGTAGATGGTCTACTACAAATATTTTCGCGACAATTACGAGAACGAATTCGTATGACTTGTTGGTGCTTTACAGCCGGTAGAGGGCGCTGCACACGTCTAATACCACAGACAAAAATAGTATTATAGCATCTACTAATCTTGTCGATTACGTTTCGTAATAATTCACGAATATTCGTAATTCCCTGTTCGTTTTTTTTTTGTTTTGTACTCATAACTTTCTGCTGCCAAAATATGAATACTAAAACAGTTGTCATTCTCAAGACTTCCAACTATTTTTTTTTTCTAGGCGTTATATACTTTCATATAAAAGAATATTAGACAAAATAATTTAAAACAAAAGTAAATTTTAATACTTGAAACCTGTTTCATTTTATTAATTAAGAACCAAAAACATGCATAAGTCAAAATAAAACAACACATTCCTCAATTACTTTAATTGCCAGATACAAAATTAATTATTCTGCTTAGCTTCTTTTGCGTTTTGCAGCGCTTGCGTCAAATAGAGCTTGGCCAAGCTCTGCGAACAGAACTGGCTTATATGCTGACTGTATGTATTGATCTGTCCCGCTACAATCATTGGGTTCAACCGGGACGGGACAGGGTGCGGCTTGAATAATTTATTCACATCCTCTTCAGGTAGCGGAGGCTCGTCTTTAGCAGCACGAGCAGAGTTCTCCTGAGCCCTCTTAAGCAACCACCGGTGCTTGTCTTGCTGTTGGCGGACAACCAACTGCTGGTAGCGGTTGAATTTGATGGCTTCCTGATTTAATTCATCGACGCGTTCCATTAAACTACGTAGTTGGCCTAAAATTCCAAGTTGAAAATTGGTTTAGAAAATTATTTTAAGCAAAATTACCTTTGTGTGACTTAAACTTATGGTTTTTTGATAAAAAATATACCATCTATATTTTTAAACTTTTCAATACAAAGGTAGATGTAACCACACAGCCTTCCTAGACAAAGTAACATTTCAAGTGTAAGAAAAGTCAATAATTTTTGGAAATGACAATAACTTACGCTAAGTCACATGTTTTGACGTATTTATTTCTATACATTTTGACCCAATAGTGATAATTAAATCACTAGGTTTAGGAAGGTAGGTTACCAACACATTTGAAAGTCTGTTTTACTGTCAAAGATTCGTCAATTTAACACGATTAAATTCGAAAGTGAAATACAACCCAACGAACTCACCTTCAAGCACTGATGCGGTGCCTAAATCCAGGAACTTTGAGCCCTCCTCCTCCGGTATCATCTCTGACAGCTCCGACATCATGATATTAGTCAACGGCGAGTTGCGAATGACAATTGGCACTTCAACGAACAAGCTCTCGTAGCCAATCTTCAGATTACGAAGCGCATCTGGAGTATAATCGCCATCTTTATACATGGCTATTGCCTGAAAGACAAAATTATCAAACATATGTTTAAGAAAAAATTACCTTTAATCAACACTTAAAATTCTGTATTATAATTAGCTTTTACCAGTGAAGTAAATCACAGAATTTAAAAAAAAAAAACGTAAGCAGCATGTGTTCAAAATATCATTAAGGTCATAAGCCACTTTGGAGACACTCAGTAACATCTATCCATACACTGAGATCTATTATATTAGTATAATTAATATATCCTTATTGGAATTATATAGTTTAAATTATTATATTCTCACTTTTATCAATTATTTATGCTAACATTTTTAATCTATATAATTTGTTGATTGTTGAACAAGAAATGACATTTAAAACTTGCATGGGATCTTTTTATTGCATCCTTACTTACAGAAAACACTATAACCGACTTGTAAATAAGTAAAATTCGTAAATCAGCTTAAATTTCATTAAATAAAGTATTTCAGTGACAATATAACTTACCTGCGGAGTTAATCTGTATGCCTTCAGTATCCTATGTTTTACATCTGTGTAAAATTTCATCAAGATTCATTAATCCATTTGGAGATATGTACTAACAAGCAATCCTCCATCCATCCAATCTTTCGCTTTTAAAATAATACTAGCTTTCGCCCGCGACTCCGTCCGCGTGGAATTAAAGGAAACAAAGGTAAGTAGCCTATGTGTTCTTCCAGACTATATGCCATATTTCTTCTAGATCCGTTCAGCCATATAGACTACAAACTGTAACAAACATCCATCTAACCTTTCGCATTTATAATGTTAGTATGATTATGAATAAAAAAAATTACTTTTAGGCAAAGGCTGCACAGTTTGGTCGGGCAGTAGCTGGTACTGCTTGAGTAGCTGCCAATGAGACATCAAAGACTTTGCAGTACGAGACGGATAGAACAAGTGTGGATTCTGTTCTAATAGTTCTTGGAACTTCTCCAATGTTGGGTGCGAGTTCTGGAACAATGTTTTCCAATAAACGTTTATAGTAAATTGTTCTTGATCTTTATGTCAATTTTTCATTTTTTTACGTATAGAAAAGCACTGGTGTTGATATACAAGGAAAATTGTTTATTTTAAATCAATAGAACTACATAGTGTGCATAGAAAATATCTCTATGTTATATAATAAGTATCTAAATCGAAATAAAAAGGAAAATTTACCCAATACTTGAATAAGGGTTAAAAAGCTTATAAAGCAAAAGTATTAAATAAATAAAATTCTTAATAATACTTACACTAGCTACAGTTCCAAGTAACTCCTCCTCAGCAGTAGAATACAACGCTTGTTGTTGCACAGACGCAACAAGATCTGGATGCAAGTTACGCATAGCGGCAACTGCAATTCTTGATATCTCCGCATTGTACAGCAATGCATACCAACGTGATTGCAGCTCACCCACAGTGAAGCGGCATGAAAACTTTACTCCCCGATGCACAATACGTAAATCATTTGTCTGAAATACATAGAATATAAATAGAATAATGCATATTAAGAAAAATTTAATACAGGGAATCATACCTAGTAAAGGTGCCAAGGATATATAATTGAACAATACAGACTTATAAAATTTTTAAATTAAAACAATGTCTATGTGTAATTGTAAAATATATGTGAACTGTAATACTGTGTGTTTTTGGATAAATAAATAAGTAAATAAAAAAAATAATTTTGGAAAATAAACTTCATCATAAATAAAATAAAAAAAAATTTTAGTGTACCTACATTATTTAACAGTAAATTAAAATTAACATTGAAATACCCTATCACCATCAGCATCATCATCAGTATTTGTCTACCCACTGTTGGACATAGGCCTTCCTTAATATCTGCCACCAAATAGCCAAATATTCTATGAGGAATAAGAAATTACATAAAATAAAATATGACTTTCATGAAATAAAAGACATTAAATCGTTCAAAATAGGACAAATAGTGGTGTAAAAGTAATGTCTACCTGTTGAACTCCTAATATAAGCGCCAGATCATCTGTGGGTTTCCATCGACCTAAATCTTTAGTAGATAACTGACTCAATTGTCCTTTACGTCGAGATTTACGACCAATAAGACCGCCAACACCACCTGTTACTTTACTTGACGTCCTTCTGCGGTCTGGAGCTGGTGGCACAGGAGTAACGGGTGTAGTCGACACACCAGAAACCTCAGCCAATTGACTTGTATTTGATTGCGTACGTATTCTTTTGTCGCCTTTGCCTAGAGAAGCGCCAGGAAGTCCCAAACTGTATTCTACGAGTTCATCATCAAAACGCCTTCGTTTAATTGATCTTGAAGAGCTTAAATGACACAATAAACAAAGGATTAGAATCGATTTACAAGCATATGCGCGTAAATCAAAAGATAGCATAGTTCACGAACCTTCGTCTCTTGTTATTATCTTGAGCTATATCAAAAGCAGGAGTGGCACCAGGGTATTCATTACTATCGGAGGCGTTGGACAGTGTAGCTGGTAAATCCATTTTTGTTCTCCAAATTCATGAATTTTAGATTGTTTGTTTTTTTTCACTTGGCGTACATGTCAATGTCAATATTGAAAAGTCTTTTTGACAATTTGAAATTAGAAGTGTGACATTTCTGATCACAGATTCCCAAAAGGACATTGCTTCCATGCAGTGCATTCAAAATTAGATGTGATGGACTATTATTTAATCTCACATTAACCTCTCACAAAATCTTGTTCCGTAAGTAGATATCACTTCCAAATGCTAACAATCGATAGTTAAATATCTTTAACGTTATATTAACTTAAAGTCAATATTTTTATTACAGCAAGTCTGAGAACTTACATAGACAACTTAGAAGCAAATGTCTAGCTGTCAATGTCAACTTTGCTGCTAAAAACAAACCTCATCTTAATAACCTATCCTTGCAGTCTGTTATTATTGTTTTATCTTAGTATAACTTTAATATATTAAAAATTGGTTAACAGGCAGGTGGTAAAATGTCTTACGTTTTACGAACACTTAGTCTACGTCCAAAAAATGTTATCGTTAGGTTATATAATAAGATAGCAATAACAGACGATGGTTCCACGATTGTAGCTTTACATCAAGATAGAGATTTTCCTTATGAATATTCTAAGCCCCTACCAGAAGAGAAAAAACGAGATGATGGCGTTCTAAGGATGACTGATTACGGTGAAGTCAGAAGAGTTTTCAAAGAGATGAAACCTGAAATGGCAAGAAAACAATTATCTTCACTCACTTTAACAACAGAACACAGATGGTTCCCAAGAGCGAGAGATAAGAAAGCTAAGAAAAATGAAATGAATAGACCTTATTTGTAGATTAATGTATAGTAAGATATAACATGTAGTTAAAATAATTCTTAATTCATTAAATTCATAAAAGCAGTAAGATATTTTATTCACCCTTATTACATCGATATTCTATATTAAATGTAGTATAACATTTTTGGTCTAGAAAATGGTATTACAATGTAATGGTTAATATGGAAACCAATCAACCCATCTCACTATAGCTCTAAACCCTGACGCAGTAAGAGTATGTCTAATATCACACTTCAAATTATACTAAGGTAAGCAAGTATAAGAGGTTGTAATGGATCAATTATACATGCTCATTAAAACATTATCCATTTTTTTAACATGTAGGACTGAGGAGAGAACAATGAAATGAGGGTAGGTCTTCGTTCATAGAACGAAAAGAAGTTGTTGACTGATTGTATAAGATTTCAGTTAATATTTTCAGGTCCCTTTGAAACCAATGGATTTTAACAATAGACAAATAGTAACTTAAAATTAAGATTTAAGTGTTAATCTGCTAACACAACCTAACATTAGGCAAATGGACAGAATAATTTGATTTTGTACCACAATTTAACTTAACTAACTTAACTTGATCTTTCACAAATCTTATCGTTTTGGGCTTTGGGGTAAGTGGATTCTTTTAGAAAATATCAAGAATTTAATGTAAAGATCCAAAGTCCCTGATGAAACACCTGGTTTTAAAAAAATAGTATATTTATAGTGGGCAACACTGATCTTGTCATGTCAAATTCGTTGACATTTGACATGGATTCTCTGATTTTTTCCTCTCTGTCTCATCAGTTTTGCAACATTGGTTTGATTTTAATCCTTATTCCGTTGGAATAAGATATCAGAAAACGAAACAGCAACATATATTTATAATTTGTATTTGTGTTGTGACCTAACACGGCTAGGTAAGAAATGGCCCTGACACCCTGACAGACCGAAACGAATAAAGATCTGACTAATCTCATCTAATTTCATTTATAGAAAGTAGAGAGTTATATAGCTACATCTGAAGGTCTTCTTTTGTGCGTTCAATAAACAGTGATCAACGATTGAACCGGTTACTCAAACTTTCTCAAATAAATAATACGGCAACATGAGTTACAGGGATACGGTAAGATAAAAGTGATTTTTTTTAATTAATCATGCATAAAACTATTAGTTTACATATTTGTCAAGAAACATTACAATTTTTTTACTGATTCGCAACTTATTCTCATTAAAATATGCGGCCAACTGTTATTAATAGTACTCAGAAATCAAGGTCGTTATCAAGGCCTATTTTTTAAGACGTAATAAGCTACACATGATAACTTCATTTAAAATATAATAACATTTTGTGCCTTTGCTCATTCAAGTGTGAAGAACACAGTTAAAATTTTATGTCTGCATATATTAGAAGTCATAATTAGTAGTAGAAGTAAACATAGATTGGTTTTACTCTTTACGTAGATTTCTTTAACACACTCAGTTACTCGCTTAACAAGTAGGTTGAAAAAATAGATGCAGTATAGAATGTTTTCAGTATTTGGTGTGCATGTATGATAAACGCTTGTATATGAATTTATTTGACAAATTGTCAACAGTATTCACTCTATCCGAGAACACATTCCTACAGTGCTGCAAATGAACAACGAGTAGGAAGCTACTTAAGGACATTAATGGTATTTATTATGAAGAGGTTCTGTTACTCCCTTAATTTGCCTTTGTTGATAATAAAAACATTTTGCAATAAAATCTATATTTTATTGCTTTTCACCAAACATGTTCCTTCCAATTATTATAAAACATAATTTTCTATGTTATGGGAATGGTGTGAATGTATCTGACAAGATAATTTAGTACTGCAGCAGTTTCTAAAACATTTTTAATTAAATAATGTGTACTTAACAACAAGAAAATTTTCTGCTGCTTGGCAGTAGAATCTTATTGGATTATGTTTTGCCAAGGACTTACTTCAATGCTATTATTTAAATAGAAAAGTTTTGTTACAACTTCCGTCTGAACCTTATCTGTGCTTAATTGTCACCATTATAGATTTTTTAATATTGTTGATGTATTGTGTTTGCTTGAAAATGATGTCTTTAATATTGCATGTTACTTGTTTCATGGTTTTAATAATCTAATGTGTGCCTTTTCGATATTACTCTCTACTTACCTGCAGTGAGGAATATCTTTAGACCTACTACATAAGAATGATAATTTGAAAAGGTTGAACAATTTTCTTATCTGATAATTCAAAACCTTTGCCATATTTATGGCAGAGTAATATCATAGATTGTATTAAAAGTTATTAAACATTTTTTATACTTGCAACACTGATTTGTGACCAAAAATATTAATCTGTTATAAATTTAGTGAAACAGATCAGTTGTGATTTACATCAATGTATTATTACAAATTATATGTAACAAATTGTGTAAATCATAATGGGTCAACTTTTAAACAATTGCTTAACATATAAATCTCATGTGCAGAGTTATGGGGCATCTCCATCATCGGTGCTGAATACAATTCCATCTTACCGATCAAGGGTGTTCACTGATGTTCCTTACACATCAACACCGGATGTCAATGAAGTTTATCCTGGACTTTATGTTGGAGATGCGTAAGTATTATTCATATTTTATGTTTTATGCAGGGTAGACAAACAAAATGAAGTTGTATCAAATGTCATCAATCAAAAAAACATTCTATGTATTTACATATCTCATTTTCAGGGTTGCTGCCAAAGACAAAGCATTTTTAAAGAGAATGGGTATCAACTATGTTTTGAATACAGCAGAGGGAAAACGCTATACACAAGTTGATACAGATCACTTGTATTATCGTGATTGTCCCGGACTCCGGTACAAGGGGTTCCAGCTTATGGATCTTCCAACAACAGATATATCTAAATACTTCCATATTGCAGCTAATTTCATTGATGAAGGCATTTCAAGAGGTGGTAAGTTACTTTTATTCACAATCGCCCTTTTAATTTATTTTAATAATTTAATAATTATTTTTTTTGCAGGTAAAGTACTGGTTCATTGTTTAATGGGAGTATCACGTTCGGCGACTTGTGCTCTCGCTTTTCTGATGATTAAGCGTGGCATGTCCTTCACAGGCTCTAGCCTTGGTCCGCTCTCGACGAGACATCCACCCCAATGATGGATTCCTTCGCCAGCTGCAGCTGCTGGACAAGGAGCTGCGGGTGTCTCGGATCCGCTGACAGTTAAATTCTTATCAACCCTTCAGTATGCCTTACGATTATAGAGAGTCACAGAGATGTATATCATGCTGAGCATTAAACGGGAACAAGATGGCCGCCGGCCAACGGACTAATTTCATTTGTAGT
>JAOCNA010000012.1:7775644-7785857 GCA_026546675.1 Papilio helenus | reverse complement strand
CTAAATACTTTACTTCATAATAAATCCATTTTGTTTCCATTTACTTTTGCAATCAGTACAATCCAACACATTTGGTTGGAATGGAATTTTCATCGTAAAGTACAGGCACATTCTGACATATGTTACGAGATTTTAATGATTCACTATACAATTTCAAAATGTAATCGATACCTTCTTAAATGTAACGCATTAAACGATTTAAAAATATACTCAAAGCCGCATCGCTCCGTTTTAGGCCAACGCTCGGCTCGCTCTCCCGCCCCCAGCGCTTTGTCGACTTTTCGATTTTCACAGAGCCGGGCTTTTATTTTTGTTTCCCTTGTTTCTATCAAAGCAACTGGGTCAGATGCTCTGTGTCGTCGAGAGCGTCGAGGGCTAGTGGACGGCGCGCTGCGGTCGTCGACACTAACGGATCGCTATTTATACCTGGCGCGTGGTGCACCGGAACTGGCGGCGGTGCATTCGCTGCACTCGTCTCCCTTCTGTCAATGACCTCTGCATTCGAATGCTTCGCTTCCTGCATTATATTGTTAGACGCGGCCGAAACTTCTTCGATGTAAAAGCTCGCCGATGGATAATCAATTCGACTATGCGAGAATCATAGGGCACGACTAGTTTCGAATGGCTCGTGTCGCAAGCGGTCGCCCTTCGGCTTTGAGTTGCGTTAGTGGTCCCGCCCACGTCTAAAGGGCCACCTACATAAGTCTATAGGTATATTCGGCGCGCTGTGTCAAGCAGCCTGCCCTAGTTTTTGCGCGAACCGTCGCTTTTGTTTTTGCACGTGCTGTCGTCTGTTTTGTTTTGTTTTCGCGTTCAGGTCGATTCGGGTATTATTCATCTCAGTATACACTTTTTTTAGATTCCAACCATATCACTACCTCGTTTTACTTAAGAATCTAATCAAGTTCATGAACTCAATAATTATTTTTTAGCAAATGCAATCGAGATTTAATTTTATTACACATTAGTCCAAAATATTTACATACATAACTCCTGCGTATAATGTTTCGATAGATTTTATTTGAACACAAAGCGGCAAGGTTCCTTGGCATCTTTTTTTTTTGAGAAAAATTAATTAGTCCGACATTTTAGATAAAATCACCAGTAATTAAAACTTTAATTATTAAAATGTTTTATAGTTGAATAAGTTTATATATTTTTTGTCTCAAGGAAGTCTGGTCAGTGACCGAGCAATTAGAAAGACGACCGAGTCTATTTAAATTATGTTATTTTATTACCTTGTGAATTCGTAAAAAGCTTAGGCAATCTCTGGATAGGAAGAATACAATGATAAAGAAAAGTTATATATCTCAAATGATACCATTTATAGACATGGCCTCAGACTAGCACCTGTATGATCACAACACAATACATCTGTGATCGTGTGTCGTTGCAGCGCGAGCGTCGGCCTATATGGAATTTCCGCGAAAAAAGTTGCACGTCAAACGTGACGTCACAAGTTACGTCACCGGCGCGAGCACGGCGCTACGTCACAGCCAAGGCCGCGCGGACGCTCTTAGTGCCCAACTACTACCCAATACGGACGGCTCTATTATCAGCGTGCGCCGAGATCGACATCAATGTATAAATAATTGAAGTCTCTTTTTTTAAAACCAGTTGCTTTATTATACCGGTTCCTTATGGTTATGCCATATCACATTTTATTGCGAGAATTGAATTCTTTCGGTTATTGACGTCGGTTGCGCTTACCATTATCGTTGATGATCTGAAGATCAATGTTGTAAAGCCTGTAATCTTATCAATTTCTAGGAGCCGCATCGCTTATACCTACTTCTAACATAGCAACACACGTTCATCAACCAATTCCTAAATAAACAATATTTGTGACTTATAATTTATAACATCTTAGTTTGAGCTTGACGTCAATTCTACTTGATTTTAAGTGGTTATCCGCACTAACACGTCATTAACTATCATATCTTAAGCAAACTTTTAAAAATCTCATAAAATAGTTGGCAACTAAAATTAAACTCCATATTACGCGGACCAAAAATTAAAAAATAAGTCACGATATCTGGTGTAACGTCACAACTTATGTTTATTTGCAATTCACGCCACTATTGATGATAACTCGCGAATTACGTCAATACGAGAATACACTGATTGTTAGAGTCTGTATGTTTGCGTTAACTATGATAAAAGCACGAAAACCTCGCCTGTTTGTGAGTTTCCTTGACATTAACCTTGACAATTACAAAAGCCAACGTCCTTTAATCTGACAAAATGAAATAACTACGCAGATATGCCTAATATTTTTATATGTGAAGGGGACACGCACACATGATTAATTATTATCTTTTTTTCTTATCAAAGTATATCTTGTATTTGAAATGTTTGTTATATTTCTCTTTTCACTTTTATAGAACTTTTTTGCTGGAAAAACCAACATTTTAAGACGCATAAGCGAATCCCAGAGTGTCATTTAGTAAATTAAATAAAAATATCACACATGCCATAGGCTACGTGAGTATGCATAGTTAAAAGGTGCGTAATGACTAGTTCTCACGAGTGTCGAACTATGCTTACGCTTTAGCTCTCGCTGCGTACGTACACGTATACAATGGGCATTAGAAAGCGGCCGGTGACCGTAAAAAGGGAGCATTGGAAGGGCCCGTAGCGAGACTCGGAGCTTGCGACATGCGTTACGTCACTATTGAACGATAACCGACCCCCCCCCACTCCCGCAACCCGCGCGCCCTTCCCCCTCCCTCGCTAGTCCCTCGGCCCTACCGCAGCCGGGGCCATGCACTACTCGTTATGCTAGTAATGTTACGAATGTTCACATTTACATTGGATATCTTCCAAATATTCTAATAACAGGATTCTTATCAAAAATAGTAATATAAGTTGGTTTGTTTTACATGTAACTAGTAGATAATATCGATTATGTGATTGCTTTCCGAAGGGATTGCCCTTTATGAGATCGCAACACACTGTTTTTTCCACTAATTACGCAGTTTGCGTGGCTGGGGCATTTCCCTGGTTAGCGAGTCCATTCATACAACAGCTGTTGTTGCATGGCTTTACCGTATTACAGTAAAATGCGATAAGAACTCCCCTGTCTTGTTTATGATTATTAATTTTTATTTTCTTTGCCCATAAACTAAATGGTATTCATTTAAAAATCAATCAAAGTTGTTTATCAATCTTAAAATTCACGTTTTTATATGTATTTGTTTTTTAAACTTAAATGATCTGACGTTATTATGATGTTACCATCTAAGCCAATTAAATAATAACTATTTTACCTCAAATTGTTGTTTAACGAGTTCTATAAATAGTTAAACTCCAAACACCGAACTTGACACGTGGATCGAACGTCTTGTACCTACCTCGACCTTTGTGTTTACCGCCGTCTGGTAGATACCGATCTGTTCCAATATTCTAATAGTATTGTGTCTAATATCTTAACAGTTATTGCTTCTTAATGCAGATAAAGGAGGGTACCTGTAACCAATGAGGATTTATGTACATATTTAAAATAACGATATAAATGAGCAAGAACCGTGCCAAATGGTAATTCGTATTACCATCGAGGTTAAATTTTGTTTTTCACAAAGATCCGGACGAATAGCATTGAAATTTATTTATGCTGGACTTCTGAACTTTTTCTTTGTGTTTCCACTTGTTTTGTACCTAGCGATTCATTAGCGTTAGTTTGATCTATGTTTCAACGGAGTAAAACTCAAGTTACGTAGTTCGGAAACGCATTTCATTTAATCGAACCAAGAACACTAACGAATGGTTAAACGAAGCTGGGAAACCGGCGATAAATCCCATTTCATCACAATGTAGCTTCACAAACAGAATAAAATTGATATTCAATGTAATAAAAAACTTGTGTAATAAAATTTATTTTGAGATAAATTTACTGCTGTATTGCTACAGTTCGTATCGTTGAGAGCATAATCTTTCCGGTAAGGATGGGATGGACTGGATTTGAAAAGAACATTTTACTCTATGACACAACAGACAAACTCTATGACAAAAATAGACGTTTTTAGTAGAGTTCATATGCGTATGTACAATGTGATTACCGATTTTATCTAAAATTGAATAGCAGACATAGTACATCAACGTATACTGTCCTGCACGTATGTGTTTGCCCACGCTATTGTCTCGCGAGCAGTACATGACGTCTATAAGCTTTAAAAATAATTCACAAAGGGTTCAACCCTTCTAAATGGTAACGCTAGGGATGGGGCAGAGTTTTAATTCTGCTGCATGTAAATAACTATTGGACTTGTTACGACACTTGTGTGCCATTAAACGTGGGGTAGTTATCAAGGGCACTCTACTGTTTGTAATGTAATAATAGTGCAGAATGTTCACATTCCTTTTTTCGTGACGCCATCGTTTTACTGTGTATGATTTAGAACATGTGTTTGATAGGTTTGTATACCACTTTTATTGTTTTTTACTTAATTTTAATTTGCTTTGGCTACCAATACTTACATGAAAGATCTGTTATAATGTCTTTATTGTATCGCTATACATTTTTATTAATTTTTGAAGAATGTTTTTGTTCAAGTTTGCTATGCAATCGAAAATGCAAAAAATATCACGATTTTACTTGGATTATTTGCGCATATCAAAACAAAATGTATGCACACGTTTGGTAAATCTAAATTTAAAGTCCTTCAACATGTTAAAAAATTCAAACACGTGGAACATTAGAATATCTAAACGTAAATCCGCTTGTTACATTTTTTATTTCATACATGTAACATGTAAAATGTATTAATTTACATTGCACGATAACTGTTTATAAGTACGATTACTAGTCCTTGGTTTTTACGTAAGGTTTTTACCGGATATTAAATTAAACTATAAAATCGTAAATAGCAAATAAAGCAGGTCAAGATAAGTATTTCTGACCGACGAGACGCGTGTTTGTGCACAAAGAGAGTAAGATGCCAGGACCGAGTAAAATTGAAAACGTAATTTCTAGGTCACGGCCGTAATGCTAGTTCTGTCCGGATATGCAATATAGATTCATAAATAAAACTATGAAACATATGTACGACTGTACTAGCGGTCAGTAACTCTAACCGTAAGGATACGAGGCCGACAAGTTTATCGAACGATTGTATAGTTGCTAGTCCGAGGTGAACCTGTTGTATAATAGAAACTGCACGGTGCCGATGCAACGGTTTTTTATTCATACCACATCGCGACGCTGGCTGAATAGCTAAATGCAAGCGACGAGCTATGCACTTCCGCATAGGCCGGCCTCCAGCTCAGGCTATAATTGTCGACTAGAGAGGATGCTGCTAATTTTATTTATACCGCTTCTAGAATTTTGTTACCGTCCTCACTTTATCACATCGTTTGACGTTTATCTTTTGAAATACAAAATATTGTGAGTACGTGCATTTTCTGAACATATTGATATTGTAATCTTTGTTGTCATCTTGACAGAATTTTAAAATTCAATGGATCACATCCTGTGATAAAACGTCGCCTCTACAAATATTAAATGCGTGCCGTCTATCAAAGTTAAATTCTTGCAAGTATTACAAAAAAGCTCAATACATATATCCGTTCGTGTTCTTTCATAATTTTCTCTCGCATCTATGTAGCAGGTATAATGTATTCATAGTACAGCCATGGTACAGGTCCGGAGTACCGTAAGGATGGGCCATACGTGCCGCGCCATGGTCGCTCCGAGTCAGAGTGGAATAACCGGCTTATCTAACGATTCCCCGCTTCGTTTCCTTTGTCATTGAATTCAACACTGCACAGATGTTTGTTGTATATTGATATACTGTATATCTTAAGTTAATTATATCAGTTTTTTTAGTCTTTGTAGGATGAGCATGTCAAGGTAATAAAAAAAATCTCAAAACATTTGGCATTCTAAAAGTGAAAATTGATAAACATTTCAAAGGTTTATTGCATGTATAAGGAATGAGATATTAATTCAGGGTTCCGGTCGATGTTTTCTTTGTTGGAAAGTTAGTGATAAACAAATTTAGCTTGCATTTATACAGTGGTACAGCGTCAACAAACCTTGAAGCTAAATATAATATGACCTGTGGTACTTCGCTTTATTTACAATTCAATTAATTTTTTCCAGAACTGTATGTATTCTTTAGTGTTCAATAACAATTCTTAACTAAAAGAAATTGACCTTTATTTAACATTTTCCAATGCAGTTCAATCTACTTATGCATTTCGCATTAAGTGTCCATATCAACGTTATCTTATACTAACACGTACACAATAAATGTACTTTACTGTAATAAAATTTTCGTATTTTATAAATACATACTAATATCTAAAATGTTGAACGGCGCGTGGATATGCTACTTTTAGTATACATAAGTAGTAACATGGATTGGACGAAAGTGGGTCAGCTAGCAATGACGCCAGCGATAAAAGAGCCCTCGCCCGCTCATTATCAATTTTGTGCAACACGCAACGCCACTGCTAGCCGGCTCTTCGCCTATAGCTTATTGGGACTTATAACATTCCTGACGCTAAAACTAATCTTTGTTGTTTCAGTATTTATGTTTAATTAAACAGCATTTATTTATTAGTCTGTATAAGATACATAAAATATGCAATTAATTCACACGATTTTTTTAGTTGTGAACTTTCATAAATATAGGCAAAATTACTTTAAAGGCATTTAAAATTGCGAAAACAAATAAAATAAAGTCATAAAAGAATGTTTTATAAACCTATTTGTTATGTTTTAAACGCATGTTCAATGTATTTCATGTGAACAAGTTTCTAAAACAATGATGTTGCATTAGAAATGCTTTGTTGTGGCGTAAATGCGTATCGGCGAGCGTTCGTTGTAAACACAAATCGCTATGGCTTTATAATAAATACACGCAGACACGTAGCACGCACTACAAGGCAGCATACTGCTATTGCATATGTACATACATACGCACGTCAAGGCCGTGATATAACGCAGCCGGATGACTCGCGGGTGCATCATTGCATTATATTAACACTTCTCTTTGTTATAAATTGCGTAGTGACGTATTAAATTATTTTGATTTCATGCTTTTTAACTTTGATACATCCGTGCATATTTTGTCACAAAATATTATTGCGAATTTGTAATGTCATAGATTAGTTTCAATGTAAAACTAAATGTTTGTAAAACTTTCTTGGAACACGGTATCAACAACATTGACCTCTGTCGCCAGCGTGACCTGGTCAATCTCGAGCATCCCTCGTGCTAATGGGGAAGTGGGTTATTATTATTGCAAGCTCGATGCCCCCTCACCCCGGAGGTGGGGCGCGGCGGCCGTGGGAAAGAGTCGGGCGACTCTTTGCGCGATATCGAGCGACGCGCCTTCCCTGGCCACGTGCCGGCGCACCTAGCAACTACTCACTCCAGTTATGTAAAGTGAATGCGATGCTATGACGAACGACGAATGAACTCTATAAATAGCGCCCGATCCGTCCTTGAGCCGGCGCGAGTGCGCGTAACTAGGTCACGCCGAGCTGCCTCATGCCGGTGCCTTGCTCCTCCCGCACTCCAATCCGACTAAAACTCTGCCCTCTCCCCCTCTCCCTTTCCACCGTCCCGTCCCAGACCCCGCTTGGTCTCGGTACATTACTGAAATGAATTGTCCTAATGCTCCGTATTTCCTCATTCATTTAGCGCTTTCTAGGAGCCGCAATAAACATGATATTTCCGCCGTCACGGTCGAGCGTGGCAGAACCTCGATTTCATTCCGCCGTGCGGTATTAATATCGGGACAGATGTTCGTGTGCTCAATATGCATGCGTATTGTTTATTTTCCGCTTCGGATTTGTATAGCGACCGGTGGAAAGATGGCTCCGAATGTATAAATAGGGTTGTACCCAAATTTTGTTACCTGGCTCCGGTAATAATGGGGCTCAGTGCTTTCATTTTCGGGCAGGTAGGGACTCCTGCATTAAATTGTTTAGAATTGTATAAGTATTCAAAGAAGCAATTATACACGACTGGTTTATAGATCTAGGATACTAATCTTATTTACCTTCTGGGAATGATTTCTTTTTCTAATTATTAATGTACGTTTAGAAAGATTATGAGTGTTTATATTTTTCATTTGCAAAGTTCGAGGTTTATGTTCCATATAAGAAAATATGTACATATATGTCTATCTGCTTTAGTTTTTTACTTGTATCACCAATAACACAATCTGGCTGAGTTGAAAGTAAAATAATATTTGTTTACCAACAGTTATCGCCCCTAAAACTCCGCCTCGCGCTGTCACTGCGCTTATCACATGTTCCTTGTGAAGCGACAACACGATAGCACGTTAAAATTATAATGTTATTCGATACAATTCTAATGTTTTTATAGCTATATTGTAGCAGATATACATAGTATGAAACAAATTGAAATACTGCGTCATACCTTATAACTCCTACATTACATAATTATTCCATGAAAACATCGTAAGTTTTGATGTTTCACAATATGATTCAGAATTGCGTTTTCGAATAACGACTCTATTTCCTGTAAGTTTGTCTTTGATATGGCTTCGAACGTAAGGGGAAGTCGATTACATTGCCAGGGTTTCTGTTGCGACTTTTAAATATTGCGTGACGATTGACAACAATCGCTGACGGTCGACTTTCTTCGGGCGATGAATGCGAGTAAGAAATTATATTGGGCGTATCATGGCGTTGCGGCCCGCGCGGGTGAAAGCGCTCCTCGGATCGCCGGCTCACGAGTGTGTCGAGTGTAGGCTGTAGAAGTGAGTGTGTGTGTATCATTTAATTTTAGTTGTCGGCATCGCGGTACACCGGACGCCACCTGTCTCGCTCCTTTGTTTCGGCTCGCAAATGTCAGCGGAGGTCATCTAAATAAAAGCGGGCGGGTGGGTGAAGGCAGGCTCGGCGGCGGTGCGTCGGTTCGTCGTTTGGTTCGGTATTGGGAACGCGATCGCTGTCGCTGTCTAGACGTTGCGTTGCACCGTCCGATCGATTGCATGCCGGGCCTCGGACGGTCAGCGACCTCGCGGCATCGGTGACGCTACGCTCCGGTGATGCGTCGCTCGATATCCTCACCGCACCTCTTGTCCACAACGTCTTCGATCTAACTTCCACGGTCGAATCCAGATTTTTTTTGCTACACCGTCATGGGTACCTGAGCACTGCATGAATGAGTTCCACCACCCGGGATGAACAAGCGTACTTACATATTTTTTTTACAGCAATGTAACAATCTCTGTAAAGACTGTATAACAATTTTGTCAAGAGTTCTCATCAACAAAAGCGCTATCCGTGTACACTTTTTGGATTGCACTGAAATAAAAACTCATTGTAAGCGCGATGCGCGGTCCAATAGCGTTTATGAACATTTTATGTATGGAGCAAAAAAGGCTTTCATGCGATTTCGCTTTGTTCTGTGCACCTTTGGTTCCATGTTATTGTACAAGACTTTGAGTTTTTCTTTACTTTGAACGAAATTGAGTGTAACAAAAAATTGTACAATAGTAGTTTTGTACAACTTAAATATACGAAATAGAGAAAACGACAATTTAAAAGTACTCAATTAATATTGTGCTATTATTTTCAATGAATGAATTGACAAGTAAATAAACAATTCAATCATACCCGTTAGAGAGATTTATGAGTTTATTGGTGTAAACAGTTATGTTTGTTACCATTATAAACATTTTGTTCTTGGCAACCACCACTTATCACAACACACAGTAATTAGTTGCTACTTCACTAGCGCTTACTAGAGACGCCTATATAGATGATTCATTTATGCTATATCAATACTAACTCTTAATGAATGGTAGTTGTAACTATTTGTATTCGAAGTTACGCGAAGTTTGTATGAACACATAGCATTAAGCAAATGTAGACCATCACAGCATTCCGTTTCAATTTTCACTCGTCCGGTAATTGGATACGGCGGTGTTGCAATGTACTTCACAACAAAACATGGTAAGCCAAGTTTCTCACTCAACTAATACACGTGATTGTTTATAAATTGGAGAAATTCAAGGCTTGAAATAAACAAGTTGACAATGCTAGTCTCCTCTTTGCTCCAATATTTATGCTCTACGGTGATACAACATAATTAACAATCATCATCATCATCATCATCATCATCATCACCAGCTCACTATACGTCCCCACCAAGGGGCTCGGAGCCTACCCTAATAAGGGGCGACTAGGCCATAGTGAACCACGCTGGCCAAGTGCGGGTTGGTTGACTTCA
>JAOCNA010000012.1:7741575-7758590 GCA_026546675.1 Papilio helenus | reverse complement strand
TGATCTTGAAAAGATATGGGAAGAGCACGCCTTTTATGAGTTTGGGGATCGGTCTGTGGAGAAGACCATGGCGACCAACAGATAAGTCGAGGAAAGCTAAGAAGGCTTACAACCAGCACATGCAGACAGTGGCAACATTTTATAAACAGTGAATAAAACAATCAAATTGACAACTTACATTTTGTATTACTTTACTCACTAACATTAAATTTTTACAAACATGAAAATATATATTAACAAATTTCCTTAAAATTAAGTATGGTTTTTATTTTTCTGGCGGATTTTCTGTATCAGGATATATATTATCTGTGGGAATGGCCAAATTTTCTTCATTGACATTTTTTGATTCACTATCAATTGTGTTAGTGATGTATGGTTCGGAGACATCCATCTTAGTAGGCGTATTTTGTACTTGAATTCCACTTTTATTAAAAGGTAGATAAAATTTAGGCTTATTATCATTGAAACTGTTCAATTTCACAGTTTGTAAGCTGTCAATATTTTTATGTGGTTGAGTGTAAATGTCTTGGTTGTATCGAGGATTGGTATTCTCGATCACCAAATTCTTAAGGCCGTAGTTTTTTTGTTTGCTTTGATCTATGTTGCACGATATTTCCAACTGGCCGTTTATAAATTTATCTTGCATTCGAGAACGTTGCGTCAATTTGGTATTAACGTTAGAGTTTTTTGCTTGTTGTACAATGACAACTTGTTTCATCGCTTTGGCCTCTCGTAGTGTGTTGTTTGGTCGGAGGAAGATATCGTTGGCCTGTTTGAATTGCTGCGAGGGCGCAGTCGACTGCGTCTCCGGAGCCTGGCTGCAGAGGTAGTTAGATTGATTTATGCTTGTGATTATTGATGTCGGACTCGGTGATGATTGCAGTTCATTAGGTCGCACCACAACTTGAGGATTTAATAAATCTGAAACAAAATTAACATACGTGTTATGTAAATATTAGCTGTTCCCGTGCAGCCTCCAGTGCATGAAATTATAAAACATTATTTTCCTGTTTATATTTGTAAAACTTTAAAATGTTGGCTAACAATTACCGTTACCATGTAATGTTGCGTCTTAGCTGCTATGCTGTATGGAATCAATAAAGCTTATGGACAAAGCATATTATTATATTAGTATACGTAAAGTATGATCAAGTACTGACTTTTGGGTTTATACTTGGCGAGCGCCGTGTAGACCTGCTTGATGCGCTCGATGTTGAGCTGCGAGGCCTGCGCGTGGTCCACCATGGGCATGGGGTAGTCGCGCCCCACCACGCAGCGCGCCGAGCGCTGCACCGCCTCCGGCGCAGACCACGGCTCGTGGATGTACCGCGTCGGCATGTTTTTCAGAGCCGGGATGTACTTCCTGAACACCATAACATAACCAATATTAAGAAAATGAGCATAGACGACCCGTCCCTATGACAGCTGTCAATGTCAATAAGGATACTTAAAGCGCGCCATTCTGGCGGGAGTTTGCTGTCTGAATTAAGTTTATTACACTGTTACATTTTTATTTACGCTGTTACATTACAGTTTTATAATTTAAATAAGAAAATTTAAAATTACATTTAAATGATACACATTTAGTATGACACTCGTGTCTCCGTCCTCGCGGAATTAAAAAAAAACTGAATTAGTAACCTATGTGTTCTTCAAGACTATGCTCTATGTCTATGCCTTTCAGCAAGATACGTGATAACGTTCATTCTTTAAAATTTTGCATGTATAATACAAGTTAGAAGTTAGATTTCTTACCTTGCTAGTAACAAGTCTTATATACATGTAAAAAAAAGAATGAGATAGTTACCTAACAAAGTCACCATTGGGGTCCGTCTTTCGACCGAATCTGACTGGACAATAGCAATGAAAGAATTGTTGAAAAAACGATGAACACGACAGCCACATCCACATGCCCGCGTTCACCGACCAGTCCGCGTCCAGCAGCAGCTCGTCAAACACCTGACAAAACAAACAAACATTTTCATATTAATGAAAGACAAACTTTCGCCCGCGACTCTGTCTGGTGGAAATTAAAAAAAAACAAAAATAAGTATATTATGTGTTCTTCCAGACAATCCTCTACATCTATGCCAAATTTCATCGAGATCCATTCAGCCGTTTAGTCTACAAACTCTAACAAACATCTATCTATCTAAACTTTCGCATTTATAATGCTAGTAAGATAAAAATATAAATTTTAAAAAGGTATTATAATGTCGAATTTAAATTATTTTCGTTTTAGTATGCCCTTCCTACTTACCTACATTATATATTTTGAGAAACGTATTTACTATAACGCATTGATATTATTCAAGTAACGAAATAACAAACGATACAGCAGCGTTAAAAAACAACCCGAAATAAAAACAAATTCAAAAAAAGAATACTTTACAAATTCAACACATTTGGTGGCGGTTGTGTATGGAAGCGATTCTTGCCTTCATGCCCTCCTCCCAGGAGATCCAGAGGTCCCCGCGCGTGAGGAAGCAGGCGACGGCGTGGCGCGCCAGGTGGTGGATCCAGCCCTCCTCGCGCAGCTGGATCATTATCGAGTCTATCCAGGGGTAGCCGGTCTGACCCTGCACAGAACTCACAATTCTCACATGCTCACATTATACAAGCCATATTGTGTGCATGGACTGATAACCTAAGACCGATCTAATCCTAACTCCAACTATATCGTCCTAGATTTTGCCCCATGTGTTCTAGTCAGTCCTTTACATATATGTCAAATTCCATCGAAATTTAGTCGTTTAAGTGCCAAACTAACAAATATCCATCCATCTAAGTAATATTAAATAAGTGTATTCAATTATTTTTTTCATTTTTTGATACTCTAAAAAAAGGGGGGACATAAGAGTTGGTTTATTTCACAATGTATTTTTAATTATTACGTAAGACGAGGTGATGGGAGCTAGATGTCGTATAAGAGAAGCAGTGCTCACACTGGCTCACTTGGCGAGGGCGTCCTGGTTCTTCTCCCAGGGTATCTGCACGCAGATGGGGTTGCCCTCCATGCGGTCGAAGTTGGGGTTGCGCGTCGCGGCGCAGTAGAAGAACTCCCGCCACAGGATCTGTCCGTGCAGCGACAGCGGCGGCCGCTCGCGCTTCACGCGCTTGTACAGCTCCGTCAGCTGGTAGTAGAACAGCCGCGTCGACAGGCAACCGAACCTGGGAACATACATTATGCATATTACATTCAACGTTCGTTATGAGTGTAGAGGTACACCTAGAAAGAGATGGATGGATTGCGTGAAAGGTGACATGATCAAGAAGAGAGTGATGACTGAGATGACGGATGATAGTTATTTGGAGGACGAAAAACCGGTGCGCTGACACTACAGGAGTAGGATAAGGTAGGAGAGATGATGACTTCTGTTAAGTGTTCATGGTAGTTTGGGCCTCTTCACTTAAATGCAACTCTTTCAAACCTTTTAAAAATTACAGTATACCGTCTGATGTCATTTTACAAATGTAACTCCCGTCTCTTTCTCTTACTAAAGAAGAATATCTGTCAAAACCTCCTACATCTATTCTTTTTCTTATTTCAGAGGCCATTGCAATCACAGCCTTTATGAAAAATGAAAATCCCTATGCGTGGGTATCGAATGAGGGGGACATTGATACTAGGAGCTATCGTAAGAAATATTTTAATTATTTTAACAGAAGTCTTCGCTTTTTTAAATCCCAAATCAAGCCACGTAGTTCGAAGAATAAATCGTACTGTTGATGTCAAGAACTGTAGGCTTTCCCTGACATTTATAAGACATAATTTCTCTACGACTTTAGAAAACAGATTGTTATTTAAGTTTATACAGGCCAAGGGGTCTGACTTGTTTTCGATTATTTTTGGATCTTTTTCTCCAGAAATAGTCAAACCTGTCTAAAACTTTCTTAGTTCTTGTACAATGTTGGTTATCATTACAGACCTTGTTCTGTAGACTATCCATCGATGCTTTTGTTTATTATTCATTAGTTTCTTCTTATACTTTATCTGTAATGTATCATGAAATATTTATAACTTCTTGTAATTCGATTATGGAATGTCACATAATACAGGTTCTTGAAACGTAATGACATGTTAACTTGGTTGTTTTTTCTCTTCGTTGTATTTAATTAGTTGCCTAAAGATAACGCGAGTTTCATTAACTTCGAATTAATAGCTCATTTGTGACGTTGTTGATATTAAGTTTATTATTAAATAATTAAAGAGCGGTCTCTTTAATTATTTACGTTTCGTGTAACAGTTTCTTGCGGTATATTACAGTTTGTTTAAATTGATTATTAATTTGTATAAAGAAACGGTATAGCGTCTTTAGTAAAGTATTTTAAGTGTTTGTTATTTGCTGGACAAACGTGTTCGTGTAAATTACAAGAGTCTGTTTTAGAAACCATTTTTTTTTTCATCATCATCATCAGCACCAGCTCACTATATGTCCCCACCGAGGGGCTACCTACCCTAAGTTAGGGTGACAAGGCCATAGTCAAGTAGTAGTAGTTTTTTTTATTTATATAATATCGTCCACTTGTGAGGAGTCTTAGTGATTATAAACGATAGTACTATACTCAAATATCACGTAAAGTCAAGACACCTAAACGATAATCTCTATTAGCAAATGTTTAACTATGTTTTAGTGTAAGAAAGTTTAAAATACAATAGTAACAATCTGCACACTACTTAGTTATGTAGGACTAGCTGTTGCCCGTGACTTCGCCCTCGTGAAATTAAAAAATATACCCTATGTTACTCACAGATAAATTACCTTTCTAATGGTGAAAGAATTTTTTAAATCGGCCCAGTAGTTTTTGAGTTATTTGAATACATACAAATATACAAATCTTTCTTCTTTATGATATTAGTATAGATGACAGCAATCACAATATATCTTCGAATAATCCTCTTTTTAATAAACCCTACACTTACGACATATTTTAGGTTACATATTTTCACGCTATTAATCTAAGGGAGTAAATAATTTGGAAAAAACCATCTTGCGGGAAAGGGACAAAAACCTGACAACATCAAAAAACAAGTTTGTCATTGTAACGGTAATTGTTATCCAATGTCAAAGGCCTTTGTTGTCATTTGTGCATTTGAATTTTGAAATATGCACTTGGTAATTTCACAAATGTAAGCAATAAAATAAGATTTTATAATTGGTACATCTGTGTTATAAAAAATTTAGAGTAAGGGACTCCTAGAGACACTCTTAAAGCACTCTGAATTATGCAATAAGCAGACAGATGCAAGAAAGGAATGTGTATAGTTACGCATGTCGAATATGTCGGTGTTGTGTGTGGGCAGCAGCGCGGTGGGCGGCGTGCGCGGCGGCGGCGTCTGGTTCACGTAGTGCCGCACGCTCTCCTCGCAACTGACACACAAACCAACATTAAAGAGGACCCTTCTATGAAACGAAAAACAACCTAACATTTAATACAAAATATACTATATGTAAATTATTTTATATTTAGTTCCAATCCAAAACCGTAGCCATAATGAAACTACACTTTAAAGTAAAATGTATCCGATGAATTACTTCTTCCAAATTGTGGAATGAATTAATTTGGAATGATTAACCTAACCTTACTTTATAATATCACTTTATTGCACAATCTTTAAAAATAAAATAGAAATTAAAATCATAATGGCCGCCATTTATGAATTTGATGTTATTTTGTTTACTTAATTTCTGCATTAGGTGAAATTGTAGGATCATTCACACCAGTATTTGAAGAGTATACTCACGAGGATATAGGTGCGAGTGAGGCGAGCGGCGGCGGCGGCGGGTGGCGGTAGGAGGGCGTGGCCTCGGGCGGGATCTTATTGGGCAAGTCGTTGTAGTAGTCACGGTCCTCCACCGCCGCCCCCGGCCCCGCCTCCGCCGTGCACAGCGCAAGGGAACCGTCCACATTCACCCTACAAATTATTGCCATCTCTATTTTTATAGTCAGAATAAAAGAGATGGATATATTTTTGTACAGATGTTTCATCGGAGGAAATTAATTCCTTAATGTTTGTGAATGTGTGACCTTAATAGTGTTATATTTGAAACCTTATAGTAAAAACAGATTTAATCCAATTATTATTTAATTAATCTAAATAGAATAAATTATTTAATGATTAAGACAAAACTTAAACAACCTTAAATATTTAAAAAAAACTTGTATATAAGTATACAAATTGTTTTTCTTTACAAATATGTAGTCCATTGTAATCATAAGAGGAAAAATAATCACATTCATTGAGTGAAATTAATAAAGAAAATGTAATAGAATGGAATTTATATAGTTCCTTATTGAAGCATTGTTTTCATTCTATAATTATTTGTTTGAATGTTATTATGAGATTCAATGCAGATATTTTAACAATGTAACAATTTTATAATTTTTGTAAAATTTGTTTAATAGAACTATCTCAAAATAGCCACATAACACATTTTATAAGTTTGCATAATTCCTTTAAATTACACATTACACTACATAATGCTGGGTGAAAGAAAAATAATTAAGAGTTTTACTTACGATGAGGGTTTTGTTAAGAATTCTTTATAGCGCAAGTCAAATGCTTGTCCGATAGTAGTAATTACATCTTGGGCCAGCATGCCACCACATTCTAATACATAACAAGCCCTCCATTCTGTAGGTGGGGCTGTCTTCGCTACATATGCCACAAAGTCTAATGAATCTGAGTCACCACCGGAAGCAAATGATACCCTCGGCATATCATGACGTGCAATAGTCTCTCCCCCTTCGAGAGCAGCTATTGTTATAGTTTTAGAGGAGATAGTAAGGGCAACATTTGAGCTGGAATGTGACATTCGCGGCTTGGCCGCTAGAGCACAAGCCGCTGCTTGGCTAATCCTACGCTTCTTATCAGCAGACCTTAGACCTGCTGCGGCACAAACTCGGGCAATACATTCCCTGTAAGCAAATATGTAAATTAATTTTTTATTTAAATATAAGTAAATTACACAAATACATCATTATGCCAAACTACTTTAGAACAGTTTATTGGTGAGTTTAGTGTGTAACAAATAAAGAACCTGTTTATTGTTTTAACATTAAGGAATAATTGATAGTTAAACATAAAGAAGAAAAAGAACACATAAAAACCTATAAATTATATTTGTATTTTAAGCAAGTTAAGTGTGTATCTTTAAGCATTACTTACTTAGCAACTTGCGATCGTGTATCGAAATCCAACTTTTTCATCGACGTTAATATTTCCATACACCCAATGTACTGCAACAAAGAGACAAGGATCAAGCATGATTCTTGCCTATCTTTTTCACCAAATGGATAAGAAATTAATCAATTCAAAATAAACAAAATTTCTAAGAACTTACCCTAACGGCATAAGTAATTCCATCAGTGGTGAGGATCGTGTCTGGATGTAGCCATCCTCTAACCGGCTTCGTGACAAAAGACGAACTTTCAGCCATTTCAAAAAAGGTACGGCGCACTCTTACAAATAAATATACTTTTATAGGCCACTCTTCACACTTCAACTATTCCTAGTTATTCCACGTACACTTTCATTATGATTCAGATTATTGATTAGGAATATAAATTTTGTATATTGAGATAGAATTAAAAGATTCAATTGTTTACATGGTTTGGTGTTGAAGCGGCTTTCAGTAAAGTAAATTAAAAAAGTATAAGTTCACAACATGTTAAAAGCTGATAAATAAAATCTTATTTATGTAAGAAAAAAGAAATTCTTCTTTCACAAAACTTGCAAGTTTTGACAGATCCGTGTACAAGCACAGACTGACAAGTCTAATGTCAAAGAGCATAGACAATAAAAAAAGACATTAACAGTGATGGACTTGTAATTAAAATATTGAATCGGAATTAGAAACAGAAACACCGAAAAAATAAAATCTAGCTAAGTTTCATCATACAATTCACATGAATTACAGGTAAATATTGTTGTTAAGTTCTCGTTACCCTGCCTATACGTGTAAAGTCCGGAATACTTTGTACAACAAGAAAAGTTTGTAAGGCTCTACTTTGTTTATTATACGGTACTCTGTTACATCTTACATGGCCTGGAAAATAAAGCAGCTAAAGATGTATTAACAAGTACTTAACCTACTAACCTCTACTTAACCGACTTTCACGTTTAAAAGTTAATTAAATTTGAGAAATGTAACATGCTGTATTTTTCAAAGATTACTTTAATTTTGTAGTTTCCTAGTCATTCTTCGATAAGCACCAACATGATTGTGCAATAAAGCCTTTTACATTCTCAATATCAGGGTTTAATAAAGTTAATAAACCAGACAAAACCAAAGAGTAATATCTTAAGAAGGCATTTATAAAAAATGGTTTGTACATTAATAAGATTACACGGGAAAAGGTCGACGGCCATTTGTTTAATAATATAGCATGAATAACAAACTTCGGTCGTTTAGAAGTTTGTCTTTGAAGGGAGGCGTTCATTTTTATTGTTCAAAACCTGAATTGTTTTGGATTTCACTGCCGAAAACCCTTAAACAAAAAACATATTTGTATCTCTGTTTTTTCCATAGCGAATGAGGGAAGTGACGATATATTTTAGTACATGTTTCTGTAGTGGAAACACGTGTTCGTATTAAGGCTATGCTGAGCGAGGTCGTTAGTAAAAGTTTACACGGTGCTTGTAGGTTTGATTTATTACCGACATTCGCGATGACAATAATTTTATTATAATAATTTATTGCTTGATATTTACGAGATACACTGTTATTTCAAGTAGGAATACAAAACAGCATCATAAAAAATGTACTAAAAAGTTTTTCCGAGGTTAAGACCTAGTTGAGTCCTTAGTTGAGTTCAATTTTCAGTGAGTGTAATTTAGATAATAATTAAACAATAATTTTTTCCTTTTTATGTGAATAATGACGATAATGATGTAATATTTCTTTGCTCCGAATACTTCATTATGGTTTACTTATTTTAAATTCACTACTAAAAAACCCTTACAATATGAATGAAAAATTATGTATCCTTTTGGTGCATGTAATACGTATTATGAAAGCAAACATTAAATAATTTATTAACGTGTTTGCGTAGCATCGTAGCACGTCGCGTCGTAACAACGTAGTGTCGTAGCGACGCGCGTGCGTGCGTCAGTGCGTTGCCGGCAACCGCCGCGTGTTGCCGCCAGCAGCCTCCGCAAGGAATGCGATTCGGCGCTACAAAATCTCTTCTTCAATCATCTTCACAAAACCGCGCGCCCTTGTAAGTATAAACAACTATAAATACCATATTAATTGTATTTAAAATGATTCTTAATTATTTTTTAATTTACAAATTTGTTTTTGATTAACTCACGTGGATCGGCCGGTTTTGCTTTCCCGACGCACGGTTACTTCGTTCGATAGCCCACTGCCCCTGTGAGATGTTACTGAGTGAATCCCTTCTGAAGGGTTGTACCGAATTCAGTAGAATTGCGGTTTACGTTGAATGGCAAGAGATTTGTGAATGTCCATGAGATGTTTCGTAATTCGGTTAGGGGTGTCACGCTTGTATCTGCCCACGTGATGTAGTGAATTATTAAAACTGTCGCACGTGGTATACTTAGAGTTCGATTTATGAACTTATTAAAAAAAAATAGGGTAAACGGAAATTGCATGAACAATGTTAACATTTTTAAATAACTGTTTATAATGTTCCGTATTTTTTTTTGTAAACAAATTTGTATGACGTATTATAATTTTTTTTGGGATAGTTTGATTTTAAAGATCATATATTTCCGCTGTTTTTCTTCCCCCAATTTATACAAAAAATAAGTAAAAATATTTATCTGTTATTTGAATTTAAATAACATAAATAACCAAACAATTTCCAACTTCATTTTTCACATCACTAAATAGCTAATGACTATGAAATAACCACTCAAAGGAAATTTCTAGCACAAAAGATTGCTTTCCAGGTTCCAATAGAACGAATGCTTATGGTTACACAGTCCCATGAAACTCACCCTATTTAATATTTAAGAAGGCGTGTGTAATTTAATGCGTTATAAGCCTGCTATGAGACCTATACGTTTGATGCCTTAATGAGCTTTAATGAGCCTGCTTTCTAGAAATGTTTGCGTATTACAATATTTCCTCGATATTCTTAATAAAGTATTACTCTTGTTAACGAAAATCAAAGAAAATCTATTGATTTGTAGTGTTCAAATGTGTATCAGAAAGGTTCATAAATTGTTCAATATGTTTTACTTTTTGTTAATATTATAAATGCGAAAGTTTACATGAATAGATGGATAGATGTTTCTTACTACGTATCTCGAGAATATCTTAACGGATATCTCTGAAATTTGGTTGAGATGTAGAACATAGTCTGGAAGAACTAATAGGTCTAATCGAGGAACTAATCAAGTTTTTTTTTGGAGATCCAAGTAGATTAGATACTCAGAAGAGTATCTACTGAGATACTACTGAGAATCTACTCAGACAGGATCACGGCTAAAGCAACTTATTTATAATTATACATAGTGATGGAAACAACAGAAGCAATAAAAGGTTAAGATTTAACCTTTGCAATAGACGTTAAGATTAGTTAAGTACTAATGAGAATTTTGTTAGACAAAATCTTTACGATTTCTGACTACATAGCTACTATGTTCTATATTAGTTTAGTTAATTAAGACTCGACTTTAAGATTAAAAAAACATATAACAAAATTTGGATTCGTTTATTAATCTACAAAGTTTTAAAATATTACCTAAACATGCTAGTTATTTTTGTAAGCCGTTAGATGAAGAACTATAGAGATTTATAGACGACAATCGTCGGGTGTGCTCGCAGCCGTGGGCGTGAGGCTTTCAGAATTCTCCCAGCCTCCGCAATCCGTCTGTGAGCGAAGCTGAAAGTGGCCGCAATTAGCCCGAAGTCTGAACGTTATTTCGTGCTCGTCACTATTTTTTTCATAATTTTGAGTTACTCGAAAGAACTCGAATACAGGTCACTACTTAAATATTAAGCAGAATCTTATCGGTTTCTTTACATGCTTTCTTTTCAGCGATTTGTGTTAAAACTCTTCGAGGTTATGTATTTTAAGGTATTTTTATCTTGTAATTTTTTAGGTGAACACATTTTGTACATTGCGTAGTTTAATTTAAGTAAATGTTAGGTATTAGATAATTTCGAGTTAGCAAGTTTACTGGCCGAAGGGGAATAAATATTTGTGTATTAACACAAATGTTTAGAGTTATCTAGTTATATCTATATCCAACAGAATTCTGACAGATGCAAAGATATTTTTAACGCAATGTAAATTTTAAATAATTTTCGTAATAACATTCATAAGATGCTTTGAAAACATGCCTCATCCGAGAAAAGATTACTCTTCATTGAAATGGAAAAGAATTTCAACATTAAACAAAGTGTTTTGTTATGTCTGTCCAGCTAGATTGTCGAACAATTCAACTATTGTTAAAAAGGTTCCATTTTCACTATTATTATTAATCGAAGCACGCTAAATACGCACAGTTCTGACAGTTTAAGCTGAATAGTTCAACTGCTTAGCTAAATAACGCTTGTGGCTAAATTAACGGTCAGTTAAACTGTACAGTTACAGTTTTTACTGTCAGAACTAAGTGTAAGGTCACCTTAAAATTTCTACTCGCAATAGTAGTATTAAATAAGAGATTACAACATAACACTAGACAATTCGTAATTATTTATACGGAAGAAAGAGATATTCAATTACTAAATGAAACAATGTTTTTCTTATAATACATTTTCCTTAACATATCCGTCAAGAAGACTAATGATAAACAGAACTTTCATAAAAAATATCTTGTCATTCATGTTTTTCTCAAGTCTGTCTGTGAAAAGCGGAAAAACGACACCCTTGTTACGTCACTCGCACGACGGGGTGGAGACAGCTTGCATAAATGAATACCTGATTTATTAATTAAGCGCCGGTCGCCGGAGCTTTTCTATATTTATTATTCAGTAGATTTGTTAAAAGTTTTCTCACTTGCTCGTAGTAACCCGAGTAGAATTTTTTTTTTAGATATCTGACAATTGTAAAATTGCCAATCATTGCTGTTAATAACCTAAAAGTAACCTAATTGTGATGTTACCTTACTAGCTCTGGACGGCTGGACGAAGTTTCATTTGGCTTAGATATAGTACTTAGTCTGGAAAACTAGGTTCTATTTTAATACCACGCAGACGATGTCATAGACTGTCTGTTTTAATACTATCGGAATGATAATAGGAATTAATGATTTTATTCTATACTTGAATTTCTCGGAAAACTATTTTGTATTATCGATATGATATTCTAGAGATCAAAGTATTAAGAAAAAACATGCACTAAACTCTATCTTATCATATAATCCTGGTGTATTTTCTTATTTGTTAGAAGAGGCTTTCTACATTTACAATTCTTATTCTTTGCGTCGTTTATTCTCAACTTTTGACATAGATGATCATTTCAAATTCTACTTTCGGATTATTTCATAATTGTACTCATACTATCTCGTTGTAGTAAATTTAATAATCCGTTTTGACATAAACCAGTCCTGCAGACAGGTTACAAATCATTCGACAATTACTTAAGTTTGTAAAAGACCGTAAATTCGTAGACGAAATGAAGTTAGATAAACTATATGGAGCTCTTTGTACGTAAGAGTGTAATAAAGTTTTTACGTTGCGTTTTATTGACGACGACAACTGTGCTCACATCGTCACGACTGGTGACAACTTTGAGTCGTGTTTGTTCGAGGTTTCTACGCTTTACTTGGCTCTGTTGTGTAGGGGAACAACTTGAGTTAATTTACTTATAGGCTTCCAAAACTTTGGTATGACGCTGTTCATGTTCCGTCTTCTAAAGGGAAGTTAACAATAAAATAATTTAGTACATATTCTTTGAATTGATTTAGATATTTGGAAAACTAACAAGACATTTACAAC
Organism: Papilio helenus; assembly: GCA_026546675.1. Taxonomy (NCBI): domain Eukaryota; kingdom Metazoa; phylum Arthropoda; class Insecta; order Lepidoptera; family Papilionidae; genus Papilio; species Papilio helenus. The sequence goes on along the minus strand of JAOCNA010000012.1, from coordinate 7,745,673 downwards.
ATTGAAATGTAAAGAAAACGTTTTTTTTTAATTTTGACATAAAAGTACAATATAATTTTATAAATGCACTAACAGTTACCCGCGACTTCGTCCACGCAATATTAAGATAAGAAAAGTAGCCTATAATATGCCCGTCTATGTCAGCTACCCTTCAGTGAAAGTCCGGTCGTAATCGGCCTAGCTGTTTCGGAGATTACCCGGAACAAAACAGACAATACATTTTTAAAAGCGGAAATCTGGAATTTTTCTTTTGATATTACAAACTGACACTCCAATTTTATTATATGTATAGATATCTCTCTTAAATTGAAATACATGTAAAGTTTCTTTAAAAGTTTGTGATACATGTATGAGATAGTTTTAGTTACGTAATTTATATAAAAACTTCGTTCATTTGTTCTCGCAGAGAATTGTAGTACGTTGAAGGAAGTTACCGAAACTTACAATCCGCGAACTCTTTGTTCAAGAATGAACATACAAATACATTGTTAGTTTACATTGTAACTTTAATATTCAATTTTTATTCAGTACCAATTTTCGCTTGAGAATCGCCCACGTGGAAAACAAAAGTAAGTAGCCTATGTTTTCTTCCAGACTATATATGTATGTACATCTATATGCCATTTGTCGATATCCGTTCAGTAGTATAAGCGACAAAACCTAACAAACATCCATCTAAGCTTTCGCATTTATAATGTTAATAAAAATATTAGAATTTACGACATAAACTGCTGAACGAATCTCGATAAATTTTAGCATAGATGTAGAGCATAGTAAGAAGAATGTATAGGTTATTTACTTTTGTTTTTTTAATGCCACGCAAATAGAGTTGCTGGCGAAAGCTGGATATGACATAAAATCTTGCTCCTTTGATAGTCATTTGTTAGTGCCAAGATGTAATACTATGGGATATGTAAGGCTGTAGCAGGGTTGTATTGAGGTACGCAAGTAGCTTAATCCAATTGCGAAACGCAGAGTTATAAATAGCTTTTCTGTTCAGAGTAGCATTTTCAGGTTAGGGCACTTCGACGGTCGAGGCGGCCCATTACAAGCCTCTTAGTACCTCCACCACTGTTAATGAAAATATAAATATAATTATTTTGTAATTCCATGTTAAAGTAACAAAAAAACATCACTGTATTTGGGTTGATTTTTTGATGAACCCAATAACTGTTTTTTAAGGTCGATTCTAAAAATGTATTTGATAACTGTACAGAAATAGATCGGTCACCATCTTTTAATAGTAAACCGGTGTTCTCGGTATCGCTATTGCGATCTGTATTTTTTTATATTAAAACCCGCTGAAGACACTTCTGCAAGATAGAACTGTTCAGCTGAAACTGTATGTTTGTATCAGATTTAACTAATGGATTAAATATTCTCCCTAGGAAAAAATCGATCATGATATTGGAATTTACTGAAAATCATACTCAATCTCGGCTTCTAAATACCATTGGAGACATAATTCCCGTCTAGATTTGCGAGGTAAGAATTTGCTCGAAAACAGTACAGTTGTGGAATGCCAACCATCAAAGTGAATGTTGAAAATGAATTTGGAGCTCTGTCTGTAATCTAACGACAGGAATTATTCCGAACTATTTTGTTTTAAAACCAAGAACCCAAAATTATTGGGTTGTAACGTAAAATGTTTGTGAGGTAGAGGAAGGCCGAAGAAAGTATGGATGGATTGTGTGAAAGAGGATATGCTTAAGAAGGGACTGGATTCAGATATGACGACTGATAGAATTGTATGGAAGAGCACCCTGTGCCGACCCTCCGTAGGGATAAGGGCAAGTTGATGAAGCAAGCTTTTAAAATTACTGGCTAAATATTGTAAACGGATAGAGCCCCAGGCGCTTAAAGATATAAAAATTATAATGTCGTATATTACAGGCCAATAAAATATCTTATTAAAACACGAAAACATTTAAGTATTGGTTACAATAATAATAAGAAAAGATCATTTTCACTGAGGCGCTAGTGAAAAACCACTGAGGTTTACTTAGCGTTCATTTTATAAAACTAGTTTTAAGTATTCTTAAATGACGAATTAAAAAAGAATTGCACTTATTACATAAAAATGTAAACATTTGATAAGTTAAATACATTTCCAATTTTAAAATTGCTTCCAGCAATATTTCTTAAAAGAAATAGAAACGAAACGAATGAATTCCTACAAATACGTTGGTCAAATGCCCCGCAATAACTGCTAACGTCTACAAAACCTTCTTAGAAAATGTCGGATACTTCGTATGACGGGTCAGATAGCCTCTTGTGTTATATTATAGGTTTTTTTTTATAAAAAAACGTATATTATAAGTAAAGATAATCTATCTTTAGAATAAGATCATAGACTTAACAGAAATATAAGATTAGAAATTCTGTGAAGCTGTTGATTCCGCCACATTTATATCTAACTAGCTGCTGCCCGCGACTTCGTCTACGCAATATTAAGATTTTAAAAAAAGTAGCCTATAAAATGGCCCGTCTATGTCAGCTACCCTTCAGTGAAAGTCCGGTCGAAATCGGCCCAGCCGTTTCGGAGATTAGCCGGAACAAACGCAGCTTACGAACAGACAGACAGACAGACAAAATATTTTTCAAAGCGATTTTTGTTATAAGCTACGCAAATACATTATCCTCCCGAAATCTGGAATTTTATTTTGATATTAAAAACAGACACTACAATTTTATCATATGTATAGATTTCTTAATCTTTGCCAACCTTTTTACAATATTTTTATGAAATAAAAGGCTTTAGTATTCACAGTTTTCGTCGTTCAATATTGACTCCGTATTCTCAGAAGGTCGGTTCTTCGTAATCGTACGCATACGTAAATTTGCCGCCAATTTGTATTCGTAGCGTCATCGAAGTCCCCAGAACATAAGCGATCAGGTGAGAGATTCTACTTTCGGGATAACGTAACCCACATATCACTGAATCCTGTCGTACATAGACGTGAAAGCGAAGCGTAGACAAAGAAGCGAAAACGGTACAAAAAATAGCACCATATTGCATCGTACCCAAAAACTCATTGAAATAAACAGAACATTAAAATCCGTTCATTGCGGCAATCACCTTATTGATGTGAAAATTTATTTCAAAACTTACTAGTTTTTGCATCATGTTTGTTTTTACTCGACTGACAAAGGGAATAATGATTTTCGCGCGTATGTAAGTTTGTTTTTATGAATGTGTCTGAACGTACGTGCCTGAAGGACTGAACATATTTTGACGAATAAGGTATCATTCGAGTCTTTGTCCATTCGAAATTTTGGTGCGGTGAAATTTTGCTTCTATGTCTATGTGCTACTGGCATAAGCGATGTATTTCCCTGGAGAGGTAAGCGCGGTAGTTTCTGAGAGCTGAAGCGATTTGGGGATTCTTTACTGAAAAGCTTCGTATACTTTTATCACGTAGACGCTATTGTGAAAGTGTTTACGTTTTTAAATTCTATTTGCCGATGCTGGAATTGTATTTGACGCAGCGTTTGTAAGGAAACTGCAGTCAATATTTCGACTTTTATCTGAATTGTAACGTTTAAAAGGAGATTTTTGTGATTTGTTTGTACGTATTTATTTACTCGGTATAACGATTAGTTGAATAGTTAATTTTTGTGTAAAGTATTATACAGATGATGAAATTTGAATGAGTGATTAGATTGAGAATAGATTCGCCTACGAAATGAAAATATTTTTCCTTGACCTTGACCGCTAAAGCAAGGTCACGCGGGCAATCTTATTTATAAAATCTCATTTTTGTGAATCTATTAATAAAGATCGTTAGGTTTTTCATCAAATTCCTTTTACATTATAATGATAAAAAAAATTATAGGTATTTTTTTAAAATATACTGACAAAACATTTCTTTTTTATTATTACAGGAGAATGCTAACTATAACTAGGTGTTTAAAAATTGCAAGAATACACTAACGAATAGATATTTAAAAGAGTCTCAAATCCATATCGCATAAATTCCTTAAGTAAAAAGTAAGCAATATTGAATACCGCGTCATGTCATAATTCGTATAAATAAATTTTATTGCTTAAAATTGTATTTGGTTATTTGTTGAGTAAAAAGAAATTTGTTATGAAAGA
>JAOCNA010000012.1:7717370-7729161 GCA_026546675.1 Papilio helenus | reverse complement strand
TAAAACATGACTAACGAAGAGCCTGACAGAGAGGAGGGTTATTAATAGTTACAGCACGCTTTGATTAAACTATCGCACAATTGTTTAGTCGCTTTGATTCTTATGAGCTTGTTGGAATGACGAGCGGTTTACAGAATGAAAGCAGATCATATACACGGTAACTATCCTCCATGGTGGGCGTGTGTCGGAGGTAATAAAATAACAATCACGTAACATTAGAAATACCATCCTTAGTTGATCACCATCTTAATTGATAACTTCACAACACACTCTAATCAAGTTGCAAACATTTACAGAGATTAACCAATTGATTTTATAATAACAAAACGAATTCCACCATTCAATGAAAACTGTCATCAGTCATTCGATCGCCGTCTTGACTTATTTTACTAAACATTTATTTACTAGTTAAGAATTGTGACCACGGCGTATCAAGACTGTATTGTATGTAAAGCGTATACACGATGTTTTACTATTTTGTAACAGGGTTCAAATTTCAATCTTACTTCCATTTTCTCACTACGATCGTCATTTGTTTTTCGAAAAAAAAAAATATCAAAAACCATGTGCCAATTCATTGCTATTTTTTTTTAATAATTGAACCCTGATTTTTAATACTAATCATCAGTATTTGATGTTTATTTGTAATATTGTTACTTTTCTGTGCCTGTCAACTCCAGTTAAATATTTTAAACAGTTTCTCTATTAATTTCATTTTATGACGAAAAAGTAGTTATGTAGAATTATTTTATGATATCAAAATGTTACCATTATTCATCTTTTAGGGCATTAAAATCAATTGTTATTTCATAGTTTTTATAATATTTACATTGTAATAATAATTTTGTTTATCCGTTTTATTGTAATAAGGCAATTGTCTACATTAAAATAATATACACAGTGTATTTTAAACTAAAATAACTTGGACAACAAAAACTAAAGTTTTATTTAGAAATCAAGTAACCAAAGTAGTTTTTATTTATTTATTGCGCTGCAATACTTAGCTAATTATTAGAACAAAAATGTTATACTATGTATTGAAATAAAACATCTTTTGTATGAAAATGTTTACTAATCTAGTATTAGTATTGTATTATCTGTGCTAGTTATTTCTCTTAAATGTCCCATGTTTAAATTGTTACAGCAAATACCACAAGGCTCTAGGGTTAGAGGTCGTCCATTTGTCACGTGACGTTACGTGTTTTTTTGAATCCTTTGTCCTCCTAACGAGCCTCACGTGATTAATGAATGATTCTAAAAAGTGCCCTATATTTTTGTTAGTGCAATTTTGGGAACCATGTATGTGGAGTTCCCGACCTGTATGTAAATATTTAACCATTTACTTGTTAATTATAAGTATAAATAAGATTTATACGTTTAGTTGATTTTTCATTAAAACCTTATATAAATAAATTGAGTTTTATTGCTAAATTTATCCTATTTTTCCGGTTGGTCCTGTGAGTTGTTTGATTCTGTTGCAGCGCCATCTACATGCTAATAGAATTAATGAACGTAAAAGGGCATACAAGATAGGCAAAGCTAACCTATGGTCTGCAATAGATGGCGCTGACAATTTGCACTCTGTTCGGAAGTAATCAATAAAATTAGGATAAAAAGTACTATCAAGGTAAAATATTCTATACTAATTTTTAACAGAAATTAGGCAAATCCAAATAAAAAATTTTGCTATTTGCATTTTCTAACTGATATATTTAAAAAATCTTTCATCAACAAGGCGTTAAATATTATTTTGCAATAATGTAACAAAAAGTTATCGTTCATAAAAATCTATTCTAGTATCTTACCCTTACAATAAAGTTTGATTAAAAATAATCACGAATAAAAGGGAAAATGACATACAACTTTTTTTTTAAAGTTACAAAAAAGTTTATTTATTTGGAGGTGCTGGGATTTGAACCCAGGACTTTCAGCATGCGAAGCAGACACTCTACCACTGAGTTACACCCCCCGTGTAGATCGATTGTGAAAAATAATGTACCTTTATACATGTTTAAAAAGTGTAAAAAAAACTGCAATAAATTATGGTAACTTGGATGAATAAGCCATAAGAAGAGATTGTGCATAATCATTAAATAATTCTAGAAGACGAATCATGTAATTATGCATGTAATTGATAACATGCAAGTCAAATACAATTGCGATTAGATGCAATTGTGTTTAACGATTTTACTGTTTTTGTGTAATACATACATCTAATTATTTATTAAACCCATTGTTTCGCATAAAACTTACATGTATTATGTAAGGGAAGTCCTTATCGTCTTAGGTACACGTTTCAAGTATTTAATGTCTTCCAATAGTTCTCTCTTGGATATATTTCTAGTTCTGCATAGTATATTCTATATAGACTTTACTTTACATTTTTTGTAGCATTTTATTGATGACTAGCTGTTCCCCGTGACTTTGTCCACGCAATATAAAAAAGTAGCATATAATATGTCCGTCTATATCACCTCCGGTGAAAGTCCGGTCAAAATGGGCCCAGCTGTTTCGGAGGTTACCCGGAACAAACGCGGCTTGCGGACAGACAGACAGACAAAAAAAAATTAAATGCGATTTTCGTTATCAGCAACGCAAATACATCATTTTCCCGAAATTTGGAATTTTTCTTTTGATATTAAACACTCCAATTTTATTATATGTATAGATTAGATCAGTTTTGAATTAGTAATTATTATTTGTTAACAAGTGTGTTCAATGTCGTTTCTTGTGCGATTGACGCAAATTATTTAGTAGTTAGGTTCTACATCGCAAAAACTTTATATAATTAGATACATTCTCATACATTTGAAAGTTTTATTTCCGTCTAATGTCAATTATAATGTATTGTTTTAATGCTTAAATGTGTTCGAGAGAAAGCTGTTATCAATATAATATGCGGCTTGTGTTTTAAATTTGTAATTTTTTAGGTTTTACTTACATTGCTCTAACTAACGTATTTTATAAAAATTCTAGTAAAGCCTGTTTTGTGTTAGTAATTATAAGCTTTAATGGTAAAAGATTTTTTAATCAATCGAGTAGTTTTTGAGTTTGTTTGCTATATACAAAAATACAAAGTTTTTATATATAGATAATGTAATACGTATTTAGTTATTTAGTACATTAGATCAATAGTCGTATAAAATATGTTTTTATTGTATTGTCTGTGTTTTTAACAAAAGTGTTCTTTGTATTACAGAAGTTTTATCAACTTGTGTTAATTTCCCGGATTCTTGGCAATGACATGTCTGTTGTTTTTACAACGGAAACATCGAAATATTGTTTACTATTTTTTTTTTTCATTCAAAACAAAAGGTAATTTTACTTTGAAAACATGAAACAATACAAAATGTTATTTAAAAATTTCATGTTTTTTTTTTCGAAGAGCTTATGTTTTTTGTATCAAATATTTTGATAGTTCTTTCCGTATGCACCTCACATTGGAATGCGATGATTGTAAGAACAATTCAACTTGACCGCAAAAAGAACGCCGAAAGTAAAATAGGTGTGGCTGTATGATGTAAGGAGTCGAGTCAGTGACTCGATGACGTAGCTACGTTGAATATCAATGATATCACTTGTGCTAAAGCAAATACTATTAAATAGTAAACACATCTTTCGTCACGTATCCGAAGGTAATGATAAGCATTTGTGGGAAAATAGAACATTGACAAAATAGAAGAAGGACTTAGTGTCCTTGAAGAAGTGTTTCTTTTCCTCAAAGGCCGACAACGCATGTGCAGTTCTTCTAGTGTTTCGGTTGTCTATGGTAGTTGGTCACCTCGGTGATCACGTCGCTAGTTTGCCCTCTTTTTTTATAAAAAAAAAACCAAATATTTACCTTCAAGGTCCGGCAACATATCTGCAGTTTCTGCTAGCTATTTAACTACTTAAGCCATTAGATTTCCTCACTCCTCACTCTCTCAAAGTCCAACTCAGAGTCTTTAAGTGTCGTTTAACATAAAAATCTACATTAAAGGATTCCCTTAGCGTTTCTTAATATCTCTGAGTGGAGCAGTATGAGTCTAAGCAAATATCATTAAATTCTGATTGAAAACAATGAAGTTTTCGTGTTAATATCTTTTGTAAATTATTCGTAAGGTTACACTTAACTGGAGGTGTTGATAAACTAATGATAGTCATATTAGCGACGGAATTAAGTGACAACCGGCCATGACACAGAAACCCTCTCCGCAAACATGGTGATTCTTATCAAAGCGAGGAAATTGTTACGTAATTTATCTTGACTAGGAATTTGTATTTGAGCGTCGGTGGCTCAGGGGCTTAAGCACTTGACTTGTAATCTACAGGTCTCGGGTTCAAATCCCGCCATGTTCCAATATGATTTTCGATTTTGGAATTTCATATGTACATAATTTACCCGACATTCTTACGGTGAAGGAAAACATCGTGATGCCACATATCGGCGAAGAAATTCAAAGATATGTGTGAAGTCAACCCGCACTGGGCCAGCGTGGTTGACTTTGGCCTAGTCACTTATTAGGGTAGGCTCCGAGCCCCTCGGTGGTGACGTATAGTGAGCTGGTGATGATGGGGAATTTGTATGGCTTTTATTGCGGTGAAACAACTGTATGTGTTATGTATGTAGATAAACCAGGTTAACATTATTTATATTCATTGTTCCTGAGTTTGGTGAAAATAGTCTCGTTGCTACAATGTTGGCAACGGCCAAGTACCAGCTATATACCGAAACGAAAGCATGTTTAACAGATTATTTTTGAAAACAAAGAAACATTTTAATATTTTTGTAATATAATTCTCATATAACTATCTCTTTTTTAAGTTAATAAGTCATAATAACATACAACTTGGAAGCATAAAAACTTAACCGTTGTTTTTTTTGTTTGGTAAAAACTTGTTTTGTTACAAGGGTTTTGCAAGGCTTCGAGAATATTTCGTTATTACGCAATTGTTGAAAAATATCAATGTAAAAAATTATGTGTTGTTTTGTTTGTTCAAAAAACTTATATGACATGAGACTTTTTTAAATTGTAACCTTCGTAAGTGAAATTCAGTTTGTTCCTAACGTGTTAGTTTAACAAAATAAAAATGTTTCAAATTTAATTAAATTTTATTTGCCATCTTTGGTATATTATTGACTAGGATTCTCTTGTAATATCAAAACTTGAATTTTTAAGTTTCAGATAATGATTTTATGTTTTATACAATTCTTTAATTAAAAGCCTTAACTAACGAGATATCTAATACCGACTGAATGTTAATTGTTTCCGTTAATGGTCACTTAAGGTAATATTATTATCTATAACATGATTTATTCCATTCAATGTATCTTAGAGGGCGCGCACACCTTTGACTAAAATATCACACAACTGTTTAGTCTCGCTTTGATTCCTATGAGCTTATATGGAGGTGCGCACACTACTGGATTTTAGTTATGCAACAAAACAGTTGTATTGGCTGTGAAACAATCGACAATCGATAGTGTAGTGATAGATTGTGCGGTAGTTTTGTCAAAGATGTGCGCCCGCTCTTATTAGTGCAATTATTTACATATATTCCTATAAATAATGTGGTATCATATTCTTGTGAATATTCATTCGTTCTTTCTTTTTTATAACTGTACTTATTTCAAGTTAACTAAGTAAGTAGTACTAACTCTTTTTTTTTTCTTTCTACACATTGGAAGAAAAGTAAGAGTACCTACGTCTAATCGATTAAGTTAGTAGTGTATTAAGTTTAGGTTAGAGTGGAAAATTACTAGAATAAAGTTTACCAGCCGTCATGTCTGAATTTACAGCTTTCATACATATACAAAATCCATCCATACTTTCTTCGGTCGCCTACGTTCCATTGAGGTTCATTCTTATTAAACCATACCAACCATCTAAGGTACCATCAGCACCATCTCGATGGCACCACAAGCATATTTTAAAAAAGTGATCTCGCCAATCGATTACCATTAAAAGTATTAATTGATGTGTGTTCGCGAGCGCCTGCCACTTTTTGAAGAGCAACGGACAAATTTCGCATTACTGAGAATATATATTTTTAATAATTGTCATTCGAAAACTGTACCTGGCGGAGTAAACGCATCCCTCTTGGCACAAATCTGTTTTATTCCTTCCTCCAAGTATCGCCGAAATATTTACAATGTGTTTAAAACAAAACTTACCTTCAGTTTAAGATCTCCTTTTCTAAAATGCTTCGGCTTGACCTTGAAGTCGAGCGCTAGACTCGTCGTCTCCAGTCCATCATCGTCCTTATACGTGACAGGTGTGAGTACAGTGGCCGGGGGCGCTGGCTCGCCGTTGATATACCACGCAAGTCTGGTCGCTGGTCTGGACCGGCCTGAAGTACAGTTTACTTGCACCCGGTCTCCGATTTGGTACCGTAATCTAGAACCGGAGATCGTCGGACCGTGTTCCGGTAATGCTGCGAAGGAAAGAAATGTTTAAAACCACATGAAAACTTGGTAAATAGACTCAGAGAGAGTTGGGAGATGATGATCTTCTATTAATTAATTTTGATATAAAACTTATGTTGGTTTATAAATGTCTTCGTCATAACTTAATGTATTAATTAGGCAATTAAATGTCATGACACAATATAAATATTTGTATATTTAGCTGGATGAAGAATTAAAGTTTAATAATTAAATGTTACATTAGAGAACATAGTAATAAAGGTATGGCTTGGTATAAAGGTATCATAAGAACGACACTAAAACATAATATTCACATCAAAAGTAGACATTAAAGTGAAAGGGTTTACTGCCGCCACTTGAATAGAGCAATTATATGACTTGCCTCAAAATAATTAAAAGGTAGTGTATACTGTAGTTTATGAGCCAAATCTTTTCATAAAAGTACTAGTTAAGAATAGATACTAAACACAATTAAATAATCTAACTGTAATTTATTTTTTAAATAAAAAACAACCTTTAATTTTCTTTATTCAAATTAAAAAAAAATAATAGAGCACACTATTCCAATCGTTAAAAAGATAGTACAGATTAACGCATAAAATTTATTTTATAATTTATGTGTTTTTACACGAGTACATATTGTTTATGTTGATAGATGCCACACGACTATAACGGTGACAAAGACGAACTACGGAAAACGGTCATTCCATAAGACTTTGATCGTCGTAACCGTATTGCACCGCTGTAACGCTCGTGTGGCCAACCTTATTCAAAGATTATACGTTTTTTTCGATAATTACCCACGATGATCATGTCCGAATGGTCGGACACCGTCGGGAAGAGAGGCCGCTCTCCCGATACCTCGCATCTGTATCTCCCGCCGGTCTCCAACACTGCTGGGAACAACGTGATGTTGGACCCGTTCGGACTCGATTGCTGTTAACAAAACAACTGATAAATACTCAAAGGAAGCACCAATTAAACGAAAGCATTATTTTTACTGATCTTCATAAATCGATAGGTTATTGTTTGGAAGTGACGGATTTTGCTTCGTTCCCATTTAAACGCGCCTTTTGACGTTAATGACAGTTAAGTCTATCACTATTATTAGTTCGAAAACTCTTCACCACGACCATCCCCAACCATCAGCAACAAAATGGCGAAAATCAAATAGATACGAAATGCCGCAGATTGTAACCTGTCCATTTTTAAAGGTCAGTGTTTTGTGGTTATTCTTTTAGACAGATGTATTCAATGTTGTATCTTTTCCCGGTATTTTATTTCGTAAAACGTTGATCTAGCTTTGCTAGGATTTGAAAGAGCTTTACTATTTCGCCGTAATGTACAGGAAAAATTCAATTAAATCGCAACAAAACTTTTTACGTCAACTTTTGAAAACATAAAAATGTCAGTGTTACCGGCCAGTAAGTTTTTAAAATGTTACTGGCCAGCGCTCGAATAGTTTTCCACTTTAAAAAACAATAGCCATAGTAGTAATAAAGTTGGCCGATGTGTGTATGACTTTACGTGTTTATGTTTAAATTGAAGGAAGCTGGAACAGTTTGAAGCGAGTGCTTGTGTGCGCACGTACCTCTTCAGCGCGCAATATCCGTTCCACTTCTATAGTGGTTTGTATTACAATACAAAGATATATAATTTAATTACAAATGGGTTTGGATCATTGTAGGATCAGCGCTAAGATAATTGCGTGACTAAGTACATGTTTTCTCAAAATAGAAGAAAAAAGGGCATGTTGATTTTTGTGGAGAGAAACGAAGATAGAATGGGCTACAAATTAGACTTGAAGTGATGAGATAACCGAGCAATCACATGGCCTTTGTCTTTTCAATTATAGAAAAAAAAATTCGTTCCAAATTCAAACACAAAAGATTGGCTGTGTGGTTCGCGCTCCTTTGCTTTTTAAAAAAATCTTTTTCATAGAACGGCACGTTATCGGCGTCGGTTAGAGTCGGGCGCTACGTGTAGATATATTCAGGTGTCACTCACCCGCCACAACACGCACGCAATTTCGGTGAGTCAACTTCATTACGTGCTATAGATTACAATCGCGACATCCATTACGGAAAATAAGCGCCTCTATAAAGCATGTCTCGTCCGACTCCCGGCTTTAACTAATATTTATGACGAATAAAAGTAAGGTTATGTAATGTCACTTCTTTGAATACTAAATAAACTTCTTAATGTGACATATTTTTTTTACTATGGTAATCAAAAATTTGTAATAATTTTGGTCATTGTTGGAACTATATTTTCATATTTTTTGTGTCATTCTTACGACTATAAAATAAATATGGTAAGTCATATTTATTCCTTTACGATATCTCATAAAACACTTTTATAAGTTAATCATTTTAGTGCATAACATAAAATAAATGATAAATTTATTTGATATTGAACTAAAGGTCTCAGGTGTTATCCAACTGTGTGTAAAAAAAAATCAAGATATTGTGGAGAGTTATAAATTTTGAAAACACAAAAATATGAATATTATGCAAGTAGTGCCTAAGAAATTTGGGATTTTTAAACATTTATAATTTATTTTAATTATTTTAATCAATCCTTGATATATATGGTTAAATATAAATAAAACACAAATTAATTTTTTGAATCTCCTAAAACTAATTAATGAACTTACTTCCACATCGACCCCAGGTAATAGAAACTTTCTGCGGGGTTCGACATCGCGGGGGACGTGTCGGAAGAACTCCTTGCCGTCCTTGTACCACTTGACAGAGTAGAGGACGTCAGTTGGCCCCAGCTTCCAGCGGCAGGAGAGGGACGCGCGCGTGCCTAATGGTACGTGCGCCGGTACGCGCAGCTCCAATAACTCCAGACCAGTCACTATGTAACCTGTAACAATATTTATTATTTGTAACATGAACAGTATTAATTTTGAACACGAAAATAAATGAAAAATCTGCAAAATGTAACCTCCAATTATTTTTTGCATTTAAAAATGTACAACCATAAAATTCGGGCTTTGATAAGTCTAGAAAGGTGTATGCAGTTTGGATACACATACTCGTATGTAGGTAAAATGTTATGAAGGCAAAAATCCATTAAACGCGATGTCAAATAATTTCCCATGTGACGGCCGCCCGCGGCCCGTAAAAGAGGCACTATTGCCCTGGCTATATTTTGTATTATTTTTTAATTTCACGCGGGCGAAGTCGTTTTGTATATTTTGGGTTATGTCGAATAAAATATCAAAATCGGTAATTAACTTTTTCGATGTAGATTTGAGTTCAAATTGCAATTAGATTTTGCAGGTGAAGATCACTTTTATTCCTTGTCAAATTAGAGAATATTGTAATGTTTCTGTCTGTGCCATTTCGGAAAATCTGATAAATAACATCATTTTATGCACTGCTTTGTATTGTAATATGTTTTAATCACAATTTAACTTTCGCGATTTTCTGTTTCCTACATAAAAGCATACCACGTGATTCCTTCAGTAGAAAATTAAGACATTTATTACAAACTTCAAGAAATATTGTATTTGGTTGAACATTTCTTTGATTTCCATTTTGATTAAAATTCATCTTTTAGATTGCTGTCTAACACAGAGGAGTCCTAAAATGCCGCTGTCTCGCAACCTGTAGTTATCTTCACAGGATTGTATTAACATAATATTCTCTCTTAGTATATTTTTACATAAGGTTGTATAAAATTACTATTAACATTTCCATTCCACGTAACCTTTTTTTTATTATCAGTGTATTTGTTAATACAGTATCTGTTTCTAGAGTATAAAATCTTGACCTCACAAAGCGATATCCTATTTGCAAAAGAACCACGGAAATACAATTCCGTACAAAATACGCTTATGTAGCGGTTTGAACATTTGCATTGAGGATTTTCCTTCAATAAAATCCAACGGCTTCTTAAGCCCGGGGGAGGCACCGAGAGAATTTCGTACATCTCACGCTATCCCTACGCCGCAAATGGAAACTGTGAACTTGTATCTCGTGTAATAAAACCAGTCTCTTTGGAGGCCTACGTGCGAATACCAACACTACTAACTTATAAATTCAAACTGGAGACTGACTTTTTTCTATAACTACCGTTACAATAACGCAAATAGTCTTTATAAAATCACAGCCAGACACATTCCTCCTTGCATAGGTTTTATTGTTAAATCACGATTTGGTCATAAACATTATACCTAAAATTTATTCAATTTTGATTTGAAAAAGTTCGTATTTTCGCTTTCAAATAAATCAGTCTCCAAAATCACATTTGTCTTCAAAAATTTTTGGTATCGATTTCATGAACAATCTTTCAACCAAAATAACAGACGGCTTCTCACGAACATTCGTTAGAACGTTTTCGTAACGCTGACGACGATTTTTTATTACATTTGTGCATCAACCCAGTCGCAAACTACACCAAAAATTTCATACATTTTTTTTCGATGACGTTACGAATACGCTCTTGCCAGTTTCATACAAATATTCGTAATAGACCCTCAGCTGCCCTAATATTTGTGATAGATGCTGAAAAAAAACTGAAAGTTGTAAGTACCATTACAATTACATAGTCATAAATACAAAGTTGATTAAGAGATTTGTGTGAAACAAAAAGCAAGGCGGCCCTTTAGGGATCCGTCAGTGCTATTAACGCGCAATGATAAATCATGTGGGGCCTAATGAACACCACACACAGCAGCTGCCTCCAATTTGGTCGAACAATTCACTCTACACACTAAGTTGCTTACTTATTAATGGTGTTTGTGCATTTAACAGAAACTGGACATCAATTCTATCGGATTTTAACAGTAATTATAGCACATAAATACAAAATTGCAGGACTATTCTAAATAGAAAAACATTATTAACTAAAACGCCAAAAACCTGTAGTTTTATGACACCTTAAAAGTCAAAATTATTTTACATTACAAATCCCTAGTTATTTAAAAATTATTGTGACACTAGTTACCACTTGGGGGGCCAATTGTGCCCCTACAACATCTTCAACATAAATTCATTATTACTTTATAAGAAAGAAAATAATTTCAATCTTTATTATTCAGTAGAAAGTTAATTGGGTTCGGAATTTCTTTAAAAGCGACGAGCAAAATTAATATTAGCACAGTAAATTATAAGAAAGAAATCATTTTATGTTTAGCTAATTTATAATTGTGATATATACGAGAATGTTAAGATGAAACAAAAGCTTGTTCCATCTTTTATGAGTAACTAGCTTTCGCCCGCAATTCCGTCCGCGTGGAATTTAATAACTGTAGTAATAACTAATAGTATCCTATGTCCATCTCCTGGCCCTATGTTACCTCATCACCAATTTTCAGCCATATCGGTAAAGCCGTTCTTGAGTTATAAATAGTGTAACTAACACAACTTTCTT
>JAOCNA010000012.1:7646792-7668053 GCA_026546675.1 Papilio helenus | reverse complement strand
CATCTTCGCACGAATGGGTCGGCTCGCCCGGTGTAATACCACGACCATACAGAAGACAGGCGTCAAGTTGAAGCAATTCCGCGTTTCGTCTGATGAGTGTGGTGCCAGAGACCTAATTTTATTCCCTTTCTCTTCCCACCCTTTTCTTAAGAGGAAAATATGGGAAGAAAAGGTAAATTTGACGGTGGAGGAGACGCATAGAAAGAGGAAATATCCTCTTTTTGTGCGTCTTCTCCGTCAATTAAGGGTAGGCAACGCATCTGCAATTGCGGATGTATATGGGCAGCGGTCACTTCGCCATTTCGGCGAATTCAGGCGGCCGCTTGCTCGTTTGCCACCTTATAATATAAAAAAAGAATTTAACGATTAAGAGAAGTACATATAGGTTAGTTAAACATTTGCTTAGCTTATAATGTGATTTAAGTCTGTGATAATAGAGTGATCAAGGTAAAATCATTTAGAAAAGTTTGTTATAATTTTCTATTTCCATTGAATTCCAATAATCAATAGCAATATAAATTACAAATGTACTTCTATAATTCTAGTCGTTGATATAATACCTATTGTATTATTCCAAGTACGAAACTTTTTGATAAATACCTTTACGAAATAAGTCTTTGTTTCCACGTTAACATCAAAGTAGGTATAAAATTCGGGACATAAAAGAAAAAAGATTGTGTAAATAACTTTATAATGGCTAATCTGCAAACAAAATACTTACCTTAAACCACAATGTTATCTTTTTATGATTTGAATCGAACCCTAATGAACGTTTGACTTTGTGAGGTTAACGACAGGTATTTTAATATTTACCAGAAAAAGGTATTCATATTTTTAAACATACATATATACTACGAAAAGAAAATACATAGTGAAAATTCTGTATTTAATATTCATGAAATTAAAAAATAATATATCTAATCAAATGTTTAATAAATCTTTTTTCATTGTATAAAATTACTAGCTTTCGCCCGCGACTCCGTCCGCGTGGAATTAAAAAAAAACAGAAGCGAGTAGCCTATGTGTTCTTCCAGACTATCCTCTACGTCTACGCCAAATGTCATCGAGATCTGTTCAGCCGTTTAGGCTACAAACTCTAACAAACATCCATCCATCCATCTAAACTTTCGCATTTATAATATTTGTATTTTATACGTTTACGAGTATATCTTTCGCCCGCGACTCTGTCTGCGCGGAAGTAAAACGGTAAAGTTTTTTTGTGTTTTTTTTTTGTATCGAACGGAATAAATAGTCTCCTATGTCCGTCTCCTGGCTCTAAGCTACCTCATCACCAATTTTCAACCATATCGGTAAAGCTGTTCTTGAGTTATAAATAGTGTAACTAAACCATAAATAAACCGCTAACTATTAAAACAACTATCACTAATCTTCTAATCTAATTTTCATCTTAAACATAAGCTTCTATTGATTATTAATTTTATTACATTAAGATTATGTAAATATCGTTATACCGTATTTAATGTTAAATACAGAATAATTAGTTTCTGCTGCGCTACACAACACAGCGGGCTGTCTATGTTGATAATTATAAACCGAAATTTAATTTACTTCGGTTGAATCTATTTCTATACTAATCTATACTATCTATTTTAGTATAATAAAGCGTAACACATTATTTTGTGACGTAGGATGTCAGCAATTACATCATATTTTGGAATAATTATTTCTTTAATAAAAAGTACTCCACTTACGACACGCTTTAGGCTTTATTTTCACTCTATTAAACTTAGGGAGGTAAATAAATTGGAAAAAAATCTTCATGCGCGAAAGGAGCAATCTGCCAACATCAAGGAAGCAAGATTGACATGGTAATTGGTATCCAATGTCAAAGGGTTTCGTTGTCATTTGAGCATTTGAATTCTGACATTTGCTATTGAGGATTTGACAAATGTAAACAATGAAGAATTTTTTTATGATTTCATGCGCATGAAGTCGCACGGGAACAGCTAGTTTGTTATAAAGATCGTCAAATATGTAAGCTCTTGTGATCTACGTTATTAACTATAAGTAGTAACTACAATAATGCCAATTTTATTCTTATCCTATTAAAAAGTTATGCAATATTGTACTCTCATTCTACACAAACGCGCACACCATTGACTAAACTATCGCACAACAGTTTACTAGCGCTTTGATTCCAATGAGCTTATATGGAGATAGGCACACTACTCGATTTTTCAATCAAAACAATCGACAATCGCACAACCGTTGTGCGATAGGTAAATCAAAGGTGTGCGCCCACTGTTACTGTAATTCCTAAAATTTCAACAAACTGTTTCATCTTAATAATCTTTAATTCGAGGAATGGATTCAAGCGGTACTTTCCTTAACGGGAGCACTGCTGGGCTTCGAATTAGTGATCTTTTAAATTAATGTTTGTTTTACTATTTCGTTATTTTTGTACAAATTGTTATTGTAAAGCGCTTTCTGCTGTAGTTATTCAATCCTAATTTGCTAAAAAGTAAACATACCAAAATTTTAATTTGTAACATTCGCGTGGTGAGCCGAGTGACCGCGTATATTTATTTAAGTCAAGGTAAGGTTTGAAGGATCAACAGGGACGACGCCCGCTCTGGTCAAATAGCAAGTCATATCACCATAGAGTTAAAGAATATTGAGACATGCCTTATTAATATATTGCAAGTCACGTAATAAAACAATTTCATAATTTGTTAATTTTATATGTTGTTCATCTTTTCAAAGGTAATGTTTATTTAATAATTATTAATATTCATTGATTGTTTTCAGTTTTTTTTTAATTAAATAAATTGTTTCTATGCTTTTTAAGCTTTTACGTTAATTAATTTTAGTATCTATAAGTCTTGCTGATTATTAAAAATCTTTTCATGTAAGGTTTATAAAAGAATTACTTTCTCATTCAAAGTTTTATGTTCTAATATTAAATTTTAAGCTCAATTCTCGTAAAAAATTTGTAGTCTGACAGGATATTTTAATTTAGGTATTTTAGACATGACATTATATTTAGTAACTACTTACTTATCTTAATTAAATTCGAGATAATGTTTAAAATGAGGTAAATAATCCCGAGACATCAATTTTTATTTTATGACGGTTTCAAAAACCTACATATTAAATATCCTAAAAAGTATAGGTTATGTGTATTTTAAGCAGTTCGTACCTGAAGTAAAATTGGATAAGTAATATTTTAAATGTGTGTTAATCCTCAACAAATAATTAAGTCTTAAAATTTGAGACACGGTTTGATTAAAAAAAAAACATTTTGGAGTTTATTATTTAAACGCTTTAGTTTTTTTATTCTTTTCTAGGTTTTTTAGATTTGTATTGCGTTTTTCTATAAGGCCAGCATCATTTGTTTTAATAGAAACAACTCTAATAGATTATGAATTCTATGTAAGTTTACCTGTGTGCAGGTATTCACGCAGGGCGAATTTCCCGGAATCTAGCGATGATCCGGCGCATTCAACCATCACCGTAGCATCTCCATTAAATCATTTAAATAGGAATTCCTTCATTAACCACATTACAATAAGGTTCAAAATTGTATTCAGATTCAGTTAGCACTTGAGACATTTTGGACTTAGATGTTGTCATAGTTGCCTCGATAAGATTGATCGAGTGAGGTAAGACGACCAGATAATCTGGACGATTGTTGTAAAAAAATCCGTGACTTGTCAAATTCGACGCATTCTGATGGCAGCTTTAAGATCGACCGTCGATTCTGAGATTGGTCTCGGATGCGTTACGATAGCCAACAGTATTTTTTTGCCGTTGAAAATATTGTAATCTATAAAAAATTAAATGTTCTAACATGTTAAACAACCTTTAATGCACAATTGTAGTCATGTGTACTTATGTACCGAAGAAAAATATTATCATATCCTACTAATATTAAAAATGTGAAATTTCATATGGATGTATGTTCGTTAGAGTTTGTAGCCTAATCTGCTGAACGGATCTCGATGAAATTTGGCATAGATACAGAGGATAGTCGGGAAGAACACAGAGGCTACTTACATTGGCTTTTTTGAAATAAAATAATCGTTTTTAAAACTTCACATTTGTGTGTATAACTCTATGATGGTTGTTCTGTTCTCTGCCGTTGTTCACGTTGCGAGCTAAGGGAACCTTTCTGAATAGAGATGCCACTCGTACTAGAAAACAGTTACAATATTGAAATGTACCAAAATTGTTCACAGTTCAAACAGACCGAAAAGACACTTTTACCAAAAGGTTTGTATACAAAAACTGTTCAATAAAAATGTTGTCTCAGATTTTCTAAAGAGAATGAGCGGGATAATAATTTATGCTTTAAAAAAAATTATTTAAGTTGATATTAAAATTAAAAAAGTATGATTCTTATTTCATCTCTTCTTACTTGACTTCCATGATTTAACAATGGTAAAGCTTACTTAAAATTTCTCGTCGAAAAGGCCTACTCTATCAGACTACTCTATGACCTTGTCAAAGACAAGCGTACAGAATTCTGCGTTTTCTATAATAGGAAAGGAGGAATCGATAACATATAGGAATTTCTACTTCGTACAGTAAAGATTATTATAAAAGTTTACATAAAATGTTTACACGAGGACTGCCGTTCACTTTTGAATTTCGCAACATAAATATGCCTTGTCATTATTACATTCATTTCGCTAACGTTGTTGCACTGTTGAGCTAAACATAATTCTCCAAATTTTAGTTTCATCCAATAAGCAGACACTAATTAAAACAAAAGACAAATTTACTTAACACAAAACTTGTAACTTTCATATTTAAGTAAATAATACACTCAACAACGAATTTTTGTTCTACATAAAGATTCAACTTTAGTTAGATTAAAAATCAATTTAAGTTCGTAAATTAAGTTAAACAAGTACTTATTTTAAGACTTTATTAATCGATAGTCTAAGTAAGCAGATAATTAAAGTCTTATAGTGACTAAGTTTTTAATAGAGATGCCAATATTTAGCAATGCCTATGCTCTTCCAGACTTTGATCTGGATCTGTGCCAAATTTAATTGAGATCTCTTAAGCCGTTTTAGAGGTATTAACAAACATTCATCCATCTAGACTTCACTTTTATGATATTATTATGATAACCATAGATATACCAATAACCAAGGATAAATTAAATAAGGCTTTATTAATATTATAGTCTAAATAAACAGATAGGTGTAGTAAAAATGTAATAATGTTAAAAAATCCATAGTAAAAGTCTCTTGGATCTATTAAAACGGTCTAGCATGTCGCGAGAATTAATCTTCCATCGTATTACTTTGTCGAGATAACAAATTCGTATCAGAGGGGGCTCCCCCCTCCCCGGGGCCTCCTCAGCCCTCCCCCCGCCTACTCAGGTGGCATTGTCTCAGGTCTCTACGTAGTCGACTACAGCGAGCCATCGTGAGTACAGCGTGCATTACTCGTTTACTCCGCTATAATATTCTTTTAGAGTAATAGACTGGTTTTTTGTATTTAATTCTTGATAAATCGATTTAGTTGATATTCAAGATAAATTAATATATAGTTTTATAGACAAAATGCAGTCTCTAGTTGGCTTCAAGGTCGTTCGAATTAATAATGATAAAATAGAGACGGTCGCGAATAAATGTAGGTCGTACCGCGAGGTCGCGATTCACCTTACGAATTATTTTATCTTTTTATATGAAGAATATACAGTTAATTATTAAATAATATTAAAATCAATATTGTAGCTAGTTCAATAATTAGAAATACACATTATCGTTTTTGTTTTTAAACTAAAGCTGTATTTCGTGACTTTAGTATGAATTAATAAGGTGGTTTTTTATGTCTACATTGGTCTCTGTAGATGGGTGATGTAATGTTTGGCTTGTATACTGATTGGAAGTGATTGCTTTTTAAGAAAGACTGGATTGGGACTGGCAAACACTTTTGATAATTTTATTAATGTAATCAAACGACGTAGTAATACTTTGAATTCGATATAACTAAAAATAATTTCTTTGTTACGACTATAATTTTGATTGTTAACTGCGAGATTTTCATTTGGGTAAATACGTGAGTTTTTTTTTCAATTTGATACATTAGCAATTTATAAATTGGAACCAAGGACTTCGTATGCGATCCATACCCTGAATCACTTAGCCATTGAAGGAAATCTGGTTGCAGCCGGCTGTAACTGGTTACTGGCTTTTTGATGATACCTGTTTGTTTATCAGTGTGGCTCGGATGAGCGTGACACGTCTGTTGGAGATAGCGGCTAGTGGCACAGTGATCACGGTGAGCGGCCGAGGCGCTCGCGATCGACCGGTGGGCGTGGTTAGACTCCGCCCGCCGCACCGCGTCTAATCTACCGGATAACGGATAAACCTAAACCTGGCCAACACCCGCATTGGAGGAGGTTTTAGCAAACGTTAACGCCTAGTCTTGCCATTGGTATCTCGGATATAGGCGGATTAGGATATGTGCTCGCAATGTTAAGCAAATCACATATTTCAGCTGGAAATAATATCGCCTATATACCTTCGAGTCAGAAGGTTGTATTGTACCAATCTCCCAGTCATTTTCTTTCAAACAATTGCAAGTACAATTAAGGCATTTTACAATTCTGTTACTTGGACGAGGTAGATAGAACCAGAACTTTTAATAGGAGCTCTTAAAATTACATGTGAAACCTTTATTCAAATAACTTATATTTAACTTGATAAGTATAATTAAACTAAGATAATCTTCACTTCGATTTTATTGTGTATTTTGTGATTTAATACCAAAATATTCAGCTATAAAACCTTTAGAAAATTATGTATATTTAGTCTTAAAGCTATTACAGATCCCTTCATAGGACATCTTCTAAAGGAGTTTTTATAGATAATTAAAATGTACTTGGCATAGTAACAAGATATTTCTCGGTTAGGACACTTTTTGCTGTTAACCTTACTAATCTTGTGAATGCATACATTTAAACTTTTTGTAACAAACTGGTGACAACAAATATAGTCAATTTAACATGATATAGTTATTTTAAGCAATGCCAGGCGAGTTTATCCTTTAACTACATTGCGGTTAACTCGTATGCAAGTTTTTCTACATTCCTTACCTTTTACGGCTACGTAATGAACCTATTCACTTGTGTATTAAGTACGAAAGTAATTTGCAGCTTAACTTAAACATAAAAACTGTTATGCATGTTATCTTTAATAAGGAAGATTTAATGCCAGTTACAGTCGTTTAATAAACATTTAAGGTTGATTTAGTAGGAGAAATCTACTAAGGGAACTTAAGTATGTCTTGTAAGTAACAAGACTTTAAAACTTTATTAATAACTTAATCTTATAAAGAGGAAGGATTTGTATTTTTGTATGTAATGAATAAAATCAAAAATGATTAGATTTCAAATTTTCTTTTAGTATAAGAAAGCTACATTATCACTAAATTAAATACGAATAATTTTATCATTTATTTTAACAAACTTAAAAGCAATAAGATTTTTCCTACATTTTTGTGTTCCCTTCGAGATTTTTTTAACCGTAGAATACAAGAACCTCCTCAATTCCGAAGAATAACACACTGTATCCATGTAGTGGTAATTAAGTAGCAATTTTATACTACTTTCCTAAAACGAGTTAATTCTTAAACAACTGTCAAAAAAACAACACACACGATACGTGAGTGAATCGAGTTCAGATCCAAACACCGTTTAAGGGCCCTTAGAAGGAAACAAACTTTATTTTCATTTAATTAAAAATACTCTAACTCTTAGTCCATTGACATAAAGATCAATATCCAATGAATAAATTTAGGTTAGCTGCAATACGTTTGTAAACACACATGCTCTTCTAAACTAGAAACCGGGAGCCGCTAAAAAGATAAAAGACTATTCAGGCGTTAATAGCGAACAGTTACTGACGTATCCATCGTGTTTGTTCAAGTAATTTGGCAGCTCATATATTACAATCGTGACTCAATATTATGGGAAATTTGAGTGTTTCCGATACCGATATGGTTGCTTATGAAATTTTGTACGTAGTGTTGACGTATATGGTATTAATAATGGAAGATTTAGATGTACGCTTAACATGATTTAGGCAATTTGTTTCGTATTTTAACAAAAGAATGTTTCTGAACGATTTATAGCATAGTATCGTGTTATCTACTAAAACGTGTGTCAACTCTATCAAGAATTCGTATCAACTTTTATTGCATGAATTATGATTTTTAATTTTTTAATTTAATTTAACTGTTATCGAACCTAAAACCTCCTTTTATTACGAAATATTCTACACCTTTTAAAAAACATTAAACGTATTAAAGATTTAAGATTTTTTAAATAAATTGTTTATGTTAGAGTGAGCCAACCAAAGACACTTAAAGACATCTAAAAATAGCACATGTAGTTTAAGTCAGTTTGAATCAACAAGGCTATATTTATGCTCGAAAATATTGACAATTGGAAACCGATTTAGACATGAAAAAGTTCAATATAACTTTGATATTTTTAGCACTAGACGTCACAGAACAAATAAGAAGGTGTTAAACTATCAGATATGTTACGTAGCTAAGTTATTTACGTTCCTATTTCTTAAAAACAATTATTCTTTTAGCGTACATTATTCACACTTCGTAGTTACGCACAGTTACTTATTTGAGTATATTTTTGTGACGTATATGCGTGTAAGTAACATACTTAACTTGTATGATTTAAATTAAATTAGAAAAAAGACAATATCCAAAATATTGAAAATATAAAATTATTTGCCCTTAGTAACGTTTTTTTCTTTGGTCTTGAGTTTGAATAATCTAAACACATGTTCAGTTTTAACTTAACACTCAGGCTGTTCAATTAAAAATGAATATATGTAACGGCCTTAAAGACTAACCTCTTCTGTATTGTTCAGTCGTTGTTCTCTGGTTATTTGTATTTCGAGAATATTTAAATCTTGTGGTGTAAAATTCCATTTGGAGGTTGTGAAAATTTTATGCTTATAAATTACATACTCTACGAAATACTAAATGTAGGTCTCTTATTTGCACGTTGATTGTTTGATACATTTTTTTCGCAACCGACGTTCAGCTAGATAACATGTGAGTACATATAGAAAAGTCTGTATTAAACAACATAGGCTTTCTGGTGCATCAATTAAATGAACATCTTCATAAAACATTTCTCTTTTCGAAGTCAAGATAAACAGAAGAGCGCACAGTTGTAAAGTTAATCGTTAGCTGTTGGATTACTCGTATCTCTTTATTCTTTAAAAAGATTACAGAATAAGTAAACAGGTCTTTTTATAAAATTCCATCGTAAAGTAATTCTTTACTAGGGGTTTGTACTCAGCGGTGTTTGTTTGTGTTCTATTGATGCGTTCTATTGTTTTATCCGAGTTGGAGAAACAAAAGAATCGGTACAAACAAAGGTTCGGATCGCTACCTATATTGATATTGCCCTACTTACGTTAAATGTTTTTATCTTTGTAACAGATCTCTCTTCCCTACTTAACGGTGCCGCTTCGAGTTATTACATTTTGATAATCTTCAGGGAAACATGACGGGTATTGTAAAATGTATTGTGTTTGTTTCGAGATGTATTTTGAATCGTTACTTTTGATATTTTAATTTTATTTGAATAGATTTATGCAGTTAGTTAAGAGGAGATTTATTAATGAAGGCTTATTATCGGTTGTGACGTGATAATAGAAGCTACAAAAGTCTAGGATAAATATGAAATATCATGTTATTAAAATTAGACCTCTTTTATTTAAGTAGTTTAAATTTCTTAGTTGGTAACTCCTAGTATTTTATAGTAGCAAAGTTTTAATACTTTAAATTTAAATATTATTACAATTTATTGAACATTGCGGATCAAAATTTACAAGGCGGGATATAAAGTCTTTTAAAAAAAATCTTCAAAATTTTTATTAGAAATCAAAAGGAATGTTCTGGAATTTTCATATAAAATATTAACTTACATAAAATAAACTACCAAATGATTCAATCCTTCTAATAATTAAACTTTTAATATATATTTTTTTATACTGTAAAGATATCGTAATACAAATACGTGTAAAGATTAAATGAATAAATAAACTTGTCTCAACATCTGCAGAACCGTGACAGGTGGTGTATCTCCGTCTCGTTGATGTTAACTATCTCTTACATAACCTGATTAAATTGCTATATGTGTATGTAAAACTGTATGTCTACGATTAAATAAAAAAACACGGAACGAACATTGGTACGTCAAACTAATGGAAATTTTTTGGTTATTTAATTTTTAAGTCTTTTGCTTTTTACAGATTTTAGGTCAAACATTAAAAAAATAACTTCATAATTAATGTCTTGTGGTTATTTAACGTATTACAAAAAAAAACTGCACTGGCAATTCTATAAAAAATTCTGTAAATACTTTACTAAACGACTTGTCATATTAAACTGTGTCGTTATTAGTAATTACGCAGCAAACACAAAGCTTCTGAAAATTATGAAAAATTAGAAAGAAGCGGAAAGCGAGGCGGTAACATCGCTTAAACGGCCACGTACAAAATTATAGGAAGCCGTGACAATTTTTTTCCTATATCCCGGAGCAGACGGGGAGCTGCTGTGATTTATTTAATGAATAAAAATGCCTCCTCAGTGGGTACTCTACGCCTCGCCCATTTGCCACTCTATTGCAATTAGCTGATTTGATAGCCTTTTTTTTAAATAAAGCAAAATTACGCCCACGCTAATGTTCAATTAAAAGTAAAATCTATAGACCTATAAATCTAGCTCATTGAGTAATCCCACTAATTAGTTCATAAACCGTGCTCTACATGTCAGTACAAAGGGATATTACAGTAAGTCTGTTAGGCTCACAACTAGTAGATATGAGTGTAAATGAAGCCGAGTGACGTCGAATTACGTAGCGCTCAATACGGCGCGTAATCGTATAACAAGATAACGCCTCGCATCCATCATCCGTACAACAAATTAAGCATTCGCATACTGCATAGAGCACTGCGAATTACAAGTGTAAATAAATCTAAAGGCCGCCCAACCACCACCGTGGGCCGGGCTTTGGATGAAACGAAAAAAATAACACCGAAACTCGTTAAAATAGCGGCTTAAAAAAGAAAAGCGCTGAAACGGTAAGGCTCGGCCGGTATCGGTTTTTCTCGACGCGGGCGGTTCGCTGGGCGGGGCCGAGCGGAGTCAGTACCGCGCCGCCGGCCGGCCGAAGCGAACGTGTCTGCGGTTATTGTATCGCCCGCACCGGGCGCATGTTTCAGTGAAATTTCGTTATGCCGATGTCGTCGTGAATCTGTAACAAAAATGGACTTTCAGAGTGCTATGGAGACATTCGCCGAGGCATGGGCAGCTGCCAATACTGTCAAATCAGAGGCCCCCAGTGACTTATCGCAGGTTAGTTTTTTTGCATTTACTTATATTTTTTACCGCTCTTGTTTGAATAAAGTAATAAAAACAAAAAGTAAATTATAATTATGTGAAACTAAAATTGTATTTTAATAATTGTTCTTCACATTTAAATGAAGGTTAAATTTGAAATTGGACTACATTTTTTAGAATGACATAGAAGTTCTGAAAACAAACTGCGCATAAACTGCACGAATTAATTCTGTCAGTCTCCTTGTGATTTTGTAAGACAATACACGCCTAATTGGTTCACCTAGACAATAAGCGGCCAAGTTCATCTTGATAACGTTCATTTGCATAAAAATAATGACACGTATACTTGCATAAAAATAATTTCAATACTAACAATAGTCAGCGATATTTCAGCAAGGACACATCGATACGACGCAATTCACAATCGTTTACAATCAGACTGAAAGCTTAATGTATTTGAATACATAAAATGTATATTAATTTACGTAATATTAAAGGTCTAACTTTATTAAAAATAAGTAACTTACAATGTGTCAAGTTACAATTAAACGAAACAGTATGAAATGTGAAATATTAGAATTTAAGCAAACTTATAACATAGCCTCAAAATATATACTTAACTGAATGTTAAGCTATAAGTTTTAAGTTGATTGGATTAATAAAACTGTTTTCATTGTTTTAAAAGTTAGTTAGAATGAAAATAACTAAAAAAAACTCATTAGTACATGTTCTTCCAACTATGTTTTACATCTTTGTGAGATTTCAGCGGGATCCGTTTAGCCGTTCTAGAGTAACTAATATCCATCCATCTTAACTTTCTCATTTCTGGTATTAGTAAGAAGGAATTTAGATTCTTTTTAAATATGCCGCATAATATTTGCCCCTTAAAGCATTTCAATGAAAGAACTGTAGTTTGTTTTATCATAGTAATGTAGAGATTAATTGGTACGGAATGTCTATTATACAAAATACTTAACGAAATTATCTATTGTAATTCTTTGTTAACCGCTAATTATGATTTATAAAAAAACGATACCTTTTGTAAAAAAAAATGAAACCAATTTGTCCAACGTGCTTTATTACATAAAATTTTATAGTTTTATTTAACCTTGAAATTTTAATATAAATTACGGTGGCGATGTTTTCCACGTATCTAAATAAAAGATTTGTTATCGGAAATGAAGTGGCTTTTAGTTTTCTTTATTATATTATTTTCAAATGTCAATGCAGTTAATGTACATATTTGTTGTTTTTGATTTTTGATGGTCAATAAAATAAAATACATTGACTTTTTATGACAGGTTTTCGAGGTCAATATTTCGGTGTATTTTTAAACAAACACATTTAGAATGTCTCACAATTTTAAAAATAGATACATAGGGATGAATTCTAGATCTGAATTACTTATTTTGAATTTTCTAAAGTTGACTTTCAAATTTCAAACCTTACGTAATTAGTGTATTAGAAACCGTCATAACACTTTATTTCAGAACTGATTGAAGCGTTTAATCTTATATCAAAGTTAAAAATATTAAAAGTCCCATCTGTTAAGTGTATGAAGGTTTTTAATGGATTTCACTTCGTTAAGTTGCAAATAAGACGACGGTATTGAGCTTTCAACTTACATACCCACGGCATGAAATTGATGTGTTTCATAAGTTGCAAGCAATGTTTATGAAAATAGAAAGATTTAAATGGAAATATTTTAATTCTATTAATGACTACTTGAAGTTGCCAATTAATTTGAAAAGTAACAAACTATTTGATATATATTATTGAAGTACATTTATCTTTGTTTTTTTATTTAAACTAAGTAATCTTGTTTAATGTGGGAGTGGTCTAAAATAAGATGGAAACAGTGATTAGCATGCGATGCGATAAAATCTAATAAAAAAGTATTATTCAATATAATAAATGTAAAAATAAGATGTTATAAAACAATCGCTATATAAATTAGACTTATTATTAGCCAAATGTTACTATAATTAATAATTAGTGCCGTTTGGATTTCCGGTAACATTAGTATTACGAAATATGACATTTAGTAATGCGGAATGCAAATCTAATATTAATTATTATGAAATTCCATTGAAGTATTTAAGAGAGCGGAACGTGTCTTATTAATGGTTCGAAACAGCATTAAACCATGGCTAATATAGTCGTTTCTTAATCACTGTCATTAAATCGAAATTAGTGCATTCAAAGCCGTAATTGGTATTCGGGTCCGGTATTCAAACAAAAAGAAATAAAAAAACGTAATGCGGTGCGAAAATTGACCTGTAATCTAAATAGAATGATCTGCGTTATCTGTACGGGATGCTGATAGTTTTATAACGCGTTTGATTACGATATATACTATCCGGTACTAACAAGAAGGAAAAAGTATCATATTTTATTTAGGTAGTTTGTAGCTAAGTGGCATAATTTAGTGTTAGAATTCCATCCTTTTGCAACAATAGACAGTTCAACCATCATTTTTTAATGTAAATTATATCTATAGCTATAAGTGAACTTACGTGTCACCAGAGTCGGGCAGCTATTACGGATTTCTATAGCCACTTTACTAACACACCTCGAATCTCTGTTCATGAATACTTACATACGCTTCGCGTTGAAAAAAATTGGAATAAACTCAGTTTTAGACTGAACTCGGTTGTAACTGCAAATAAATTACCTATATTTGTTAACTTAATCACAATGATTGTAAAAATAAACTCATTGTAGATATAAATTGAATGAAACGAATCGATTGCAAGTTTCTTTGGAGCAATGTCGCAATGCACAATCGAGGTTCGGTTCAGAAAAACCACAGGCGCTTAGAAACCCCCCTCAATCATGCTTCTTATGAAATTGTACGTGGTTATATTATTGATTATATTTTAAACTATGTAACTAACATTAACAAAATAGGAAAGAATTTCCACCACATTTGTGCAATTATATTTATATTTATGTATATTAAAAAATAAATCTAAAACCTATCATTTCTTAAATCGATGTTAAAAACCAATCAATTTTTTTTTCTGTTTTAATAGAACAAGTAGAGATTATAAAGTTTATTTATTTAGCATTTTAAAACATTCAAATCAGAGGTTACAAAACTTTTTTAAAAGACCCCTAGACAATAACGAAACTATAACATTAAAAACGTAAAACTTCGTTGTTCTGCTGACGCTTTAAGTCCACGTTATTACTGTTTATTCAACCAGAGATATAACAATCGAGCATATATTTCACGGTACCCGTTATTATAAACAAACTGCATTGTCTATAAAGCGGGCTAATAACGCCTCAACGCTAGCAAATTATCCATTGTTTTCGTCACTGACATTAAAGATACAGTCCTCTCTCTTTGAAGATGGTAAATCACTAATGTAAAGAATAACGTTTGTACGGAATCTTTGATGTAAATCGAGTTTTGTGTAATTATTGACAGTAACATTTGCTTTGATGTAATTTTTATTTATAAAAACTGGAAAGCGATATTACTATAGAAGATTTTTTGGGTATTATTTGTTGATATTGATGAGTAAATTCTTATTTTAAATAATATGTTATGCATACATCAACTTCATTTACCTGATCTAAACATTCTTGCCTTTAGTATGTTACAATTTGTTACATTTCGATCTAGATATGACATGTTTCTTCGTTCCATATGATCGATGTAGAATATTTTCGTTAAGTAAATATTTTAAATTCAGCAACAGACTTTATATAATTGGTAAGAGTCTTAGGATCAAACTTCGTTATCTATTTTTGCGCCACGATCTAAATTACCAACTCTAAAAGTATTGCTACATTTTAACTTATCAGCAAAGATTGAAATCAAGAAACAACGTAACAGTACATTCAGTTCGCACGCTTTGACATCAAAGAATAACAGAAGCGTGACGCAAATGCGTGCTTCTGTTAGGCAAGTCTTGTTAATGAGTCGTTTTGTGACGTTTTGATGGTTCGTGATCGGTTGTTGCCTTATACCGTGAAACTCCATTGCTGAATGTAAAAAAACATTTTACTGACAATCTTTTTTTCAAATACAATGAGGGGTCAATGTGTTTTCTTACAAGTGCTTCGGCAGTGGAAACTCACATAGGTAGACCTACAAGAATAAGGTGTGGTACGCACGAAACGTTTGTGCATCGATTGACATTCACAAGAGCATTGAATTGTGGTCTATATTTGAACGCGACATAATAAAGATGTCTGGATGTCATTGTATTCAGTGGTACGAGGTATTGTACATACTTAAAGATGTAATTTTCCCGTAAGTTATAAAATGTACGTTGATATTAAACAAACCATATAAGTTTATGTACTTTACGTTTAGATGTAAAATAAAGTGTTCATGGCAAAATAACAAGAGAAAGCAACGAATTGGAGCTTCCAATAGCCGTGGTATCGTATACTAGTAAACACGCGTCGTCTAATGAACCTCAGATAGTAAAGTGAATCTGGCCTTCATTCATGTTATTCACAATCGTCAGGAGTGCACTCACAAAGGAACTGGCGGGAACGAGGATTGCATCGTTGTGAACAAAAATGCACGGGGTGCTAATATCGCATGTGCTACGCCACCACTGAATACTATTATGAACGTATGAAAAGGGAGGTTATTCTGAAAATACAGACGTGATGTACAGGTGCATTCACACTTTTTAAAATTTTTCGAATTTCCATTTCTCGACTCAAATTTTGACAATACTACTTAATGGATAGTCTGCAAATGTGACAAAACTTGCATTGTGACAAAAGTGACATTTGTAGACGGACACGCGGTCCTTTCGGGTTAAGTTTGTGTGTCAGATAACGGTGTCGGTCGTGTCGTGGACAACCTGTTACCGAGTCGCGCTCGAAACGTTTTTTTGTGTAAACACTTTCCGCACAACGCACGCGTATGTAAATTTTACGTATGACGATAATAACATTGACTTTCAAATATGACTAAGCCCTGAATAACTTAAGAATGGCCTTATTTATTAGTTTACAATGTACTAAATTTATTAGAAGGATTTTTTTTGTAATTATACATTTTAAAGTTTTTTTTTTGAAATTACTGAACTGTGTAAAAATACTTTCATCAATAAAATGCTATTTTGAGCAGAAGTAACTCCAAAAGCCAAATTATTCTATGGAGCTCCATAGGCGACGATAGTTACTTAATAGTATTTTAGAACAATAGCTTACTTAAACTGCTATACCAGTTAATCTAGAACCAGCGGATAATAGGCATCATAAAAATAATGCGTCAATCAATTCTGTCGTCTACATTTGTTCGAATAGTTGAAGAAGACATCATCACAATTACGAAACGAAAACAAAAGACTAGCGGATGCTACGTGATCTATTGTTGTCGCCTCATAGCACGGCGCGGTTTGTCGCGCATGATTTGACGTGTGCTTGAGATGTCACATAGATAAATGATTTATTACTACAACTAGACACAGTTAAATATGACTTGATTAAAAGTCCGAAAAAATGCTGAAATTGACTTTAAAACTCCAAATTAGAAAATAATTACTGACACCGAAATGAGACATTTAAACAGATGCCTAGATCACGTGACTAAAATGAACCGTTGCGGTATCAATTAACATTCATAATTGAGATGGCTTTTGTTCCACAGTGATGCACCCACGTCGATCGTACCACGTACTTAGCCCACGTTCGCTGGCGCCATGTGACTTGTCTCAAAAGTTTCATATAACTGAGCATAGTAATCTCTTAGTGGGTAGAAAATCGACGAAAATATCTTTAGACGAAGTAGTCTTTGGATTAAAAGATTCTGTACTAATTTTTATACCATACTAAAATGAATTTTATTATAATTAAAATATACAGCTAATTTAGACTAGTACTTACGAAGATTAATAGCTCTTAATTAGTAGTCGTCTAGAATTGAGAACTAATTTGGACTAATTCAATAATTTCATTAAGGGTTAATAATCTCCGGTCTGTGTTTAAATAGAAATTTTTAATCGTGTAAATTAAAAAAATTATCATTGTCTAGTTCTTTCAGAGATAATTAAAATTAAATACGTTTTATAAAAGTATTCAGACAGTGGAACCGTTACTAAATTTAAGTATGTCGGAGTGAACGAGCGGTTTGTAGATTTCAATTCCGAAGGCAGATCGTATACACGGTAACGATCCTCCATTCTAGGCGTGCGTATGTCGGAGATAATGAAATAACAATCGCGTAATATTAGAAACACTATCCTTAGTTGACCACCATCTTATTTGTTAACTTCACAACACACTCTAATCGAATACCAATTGATCGTATAATAACAACGCGCACATTTTCAACATTTTATGACAACTGTCATCAGTCATTCGATCGTCGTCTTGACATCTATCATGCCCGATGCACATTCAGCCAATACTCAAAATTATTAGTTGCCAGTGACTTTAATCGTTCAAAAAGTATCAAATATTTCGCCACGTTAAGTATATTATATTTCAAACCATGGCTTAGACTATGGTTTAGTCACCCCTTACTTAGGGTAGGCTCCTTAGTGTGGATGTATAGTGAGCAGATGATGATGATGAGATTTCAAAGTACACGGGTCAAATACAACTGACAGGAGTGTAATGGATCGACAGAACACAGGGAAACCGCAAAACAAACAACGCAGCATGTCAGATGAAATCCAATCAACTAATAAAATTCGCGGTTTCCGAAACAAATCGAAAAATAAAATACAATCCTGTCGTGTATGGAAAGCCTATAAATATTAGAACAAAACTTATAAAACACTTGCTTTCGTGCGCGATTCCGTCCACGTGGAATAAAAAAATAACAAAAATGTCTACGTGTTCTTCCAGACTATCCTCTACATCTATACCAAATTTCATCAAAATCCGTTCAGCCGTTTAGACTACAAACTCTAACAAACATCCATCCATCTATCCATCCATGTAAACATTCACATTTATATTATTAGTATGATTGGTTTTGTAACTGATTGAAACAAAAGACTATTTCACCTCGTTCTTAAAACTTGGTTGCATTTAATTTCTATAAAAAGTTAATAACCACTTAATTACAATCTAAATGGTGGATAATTTACCACGATATCTTATAAAAATGATGATAAATATTACATTGAAAGGAGTAACAATTTTGCTAACTTTATACATATAATAAAATTAGAGTGTGTGTTTGTAATATCAAAAGAAAAATTCTAGATTTCGAGAAGATGATGTATTTGCTGACAATGAAAATCGCATTTAATTGTTTTTTCTGTCTGTCTGGTAATCTCCAAAACGGATTAGCCGATTTCGACCTGACTTTCACTTAAGGGTAGCCGACATAGACGGGCATATTATAATACTTTTTTTATCTTAATATTGCGTGAACGAAGTCGCGGGCAACAGCTAGTTTATAATAATAGTAAACCTTTATTCGGATTCCATTAAATTATTAAATTTTAATTACATTACTGTATTAATATTTTAATTGTTTTTAATTATCTAGAATAGAAAAATCTACACATATTTGGAATTGAAGAAAATGAAACACGTATTATTTTAAATAACTTTATTTGTACTAAAAAGTATTAAACAGATAACAATTTAATAAATACAATACTATTATGCTTTGGTTTGCTCCAAATATAAACTAAAACGTTTTCTTCTTAAAGTTGATCTTCGACCTCTTAAAGTACGTTTATCTCTCGGCGGAGAAGCACGATTAGTTGGGTACTGCCAATCTGGACATCTAAAGAGAAAAAAACGTGAAAAAAACGGAGTATCAATGCCTGGGTAAATCAATTCTTTTTTGTGTAAATAGATGGCGTTGTTTTCAACTTGAAGCCTTTTTATAATAGGGATATAATTATTGTTTGTTTTACATTTTCTTCGGTACTTGATAACTGCTAATTTATATAATTTGACTCTTATTTAACTAAGATTAAGATATTCTTGTGTTTGTAACAAAGATAAAGTTCTGTGTAAAGATTTGAATCTTATTATGTTATTTAATTTATCAAAAAGTATGAGGAAAATAACTTATCATAATCTATTCAGAAAGTACAAGAAAACGTAAGAAACTCTACGAAATAACAATGAAAAAGAGAAACGACAGATACGCTGTTAAGAAAATAGGACACGGAGAAGGACTGATCAACACGACCTCAGAGGATACTTCATCCGAAACAGATGAAGATCAGAACGGCCGTGTGTGATTCACTTGTTTATTTAAGTTTCATTTTTTTCTAGCTTTCGCCCGCGACTCCGTCCGCGTGGAATTAAAAAAAAACAAAACTGAGTAGCCTATGTGTTCCTTCAGACTATCCTCTACGTATATGCCAAATTCCATCGAGATCTGTTCTATTTGAAAAGTTTATGCTAAAATCCACTTATTCCACTTATCTTTAACGATCCCACAACTTAAGTTCCTCTCATTCATAATACTTACTTTTCTATATCAGGTAGATGCTGTCCTTTACACCGCGCCTCCCAACGCGACCAGTACTTGAAGCCTTCTTGTTCGAATACTTTCAAAGCGCACACGCCGTCGTCGCGGATGTCTTCATCGAGTAAAGCTGTAACAAATAAAACATATACAATAAATAAAATAATACCTTAACTTATATACGAATGTTAAGATGGATGTGTGGTAACACATCACAGTACATTAGAGGAAGTTTGAGAGTAGCCCCAGTGGTTAAGAAATTAAGGAGTAAAAGGTTAGCGTGGTATGGGCATGTTATGAGAAGAGATGAATCGGATGTAACAAGAAGGACGTTTATCGGTAAAGCCGTTCGTGAGTTATAGTGTAACTAACACAACTTTCTTTGATATATATAGATAGTATATACGTATGTGATAGTATGTCCCTGCCTACCCTGTGTCGGTGTGTATTGCAGCGTGCTGCACCGGGGAGAGAACAGGTACCCGTGTCCGCGCTGCGGGAAGGTGTACCAGTGGAAGTCCAACCTCGGCAGGCATATGAGAAGTCACAAGGTAAGACATTATCTTACTTCTTACTAATATAAATGCGAAACTTTGGATGGATGGATGTTAGTTTGTAGCCTAAACTACTGAACGGATCTTGATGAAATTTTGCATAGACTTAGAGTCTGGAAAACATAGGCTACTTACTTTTGTTTTTTTTTAATACCATGCGAACGGAGTCACGGGCGAAAGCTAGTATATTTGAATTATTCTTTTTAATAGAAAGTCCTACACTTATGACACGCTTTAGGTGGATTTTTACGTTATTATTAGGGGTGAATAAATTGGAATAAACATTCATGCGGGAAAGGAAACGAAACTACAATCTGACAACATTAAAAAAGCGATGTTGCCATAGTAACTCATAATTCTCAGCCAATAGCAAGGTTATTGTCATTCGATTTGAATTTTCACATTTGCAATTGAGAATTTCACAAATGTAAGCAAAATAATCTTACTTCTTACTAATATTATAAATGCGAAAGTTTAGATGGATGGATGTTAGAGTTTGTAAACTAAACAGCTGAACGGATCTCCATGAAATTCGGCACATATGTAGAGCATAGTCTAGAACACATAGGCTACTTTTATTCCGGAAATAGTTACGATTCCCGAGGGACACGTAGTTTTTGTTATTAACGTATTTCGTATGTTTTCTAATAACACGCGGAAGAAGTCGCGGGATGTATTGATAGCAATAGCAATAAGTACCTATTTGGTAATGCTTTACGTCGACACTTAGATCGTGAAAGCATATTGACGGTAGATACGTAGAGGCACTTAATTAATCAATTAAATATTTATCATTATTATGATTTATCTACGCACTTTTTTTTAAACAATTTGAATTTAATAACGGAAGACTTAAAATACATAGCAGATTAATGAACATTAATATACTTGTCAATTAATGCAGCAATTATCTCAATTTGCTAGTCGATT
>JAOCNA010000012.1:7505762-7517678 GCA_026546675.1 Papilio helenus | reverse complement strand
CCGATGCACATTCAGCCAGTACTCAAAATTATTAGTTGCCAGTAACTTTAATCGTTCAAAAAGTATCAATAATTTCGCCCGTTAAATACTATCGTTTTCATGAAAATTTTAAACCATTGGCCGAAGACTTAATTCGTACAAATGACGACTATAGGTTTTGGCAACATAAGGAACTCCGTAAATAAACCGATCAATACTACGTAACGTACGCAACGTTAAGATTTAATACACACTTGAACTTAATGGTTAAACTATCAATAAATTTTCATTAGATTCTAGCAACGATTGTGTGTGAATTATCTAGTTCTAGATAACGATTGCAATTGTTTTAAAATAGATTACTTGTAATGGAATTGTTACATACTTAGATTGCTCCCTATACTCGACACAGTATGTACTGTGCTTCCATACATTTCAATCAACCTTCATATCTGAATTCATACTCTTCTTATGCATATCTTCTTTCATATAACCCATCCATACTTTCTTCGGTCTTCTACTGCCTTTGTAGTCACACGATTTTTTTCCTTTTATTTATAAGACAATCAAAGAATAAAGCATAACTGTTATCAACACTATAGAAACTGATCATTTTGCATTTCACGCGGCTATAACTGGCTCCACTTAATAATCAATACGAGTACAATGAATAGTTAATATGTACACGTGTCCTATCAGTGATAGAAATCGATATTTGAAAGGACGTTATTGTAGCGCGCTAATTTATGACTATAGAGAAACGGACTTGTCAAAAAGCTATCGCTGTAAAGTAAATAATACTGACACATACGTTAAATTGAGACTCAAAAATTTACACACATAAAAATAGCACACAAGCAAGTTCAAACTTCGTTTTAGTAAGGCGCTTGACAGGTCCTGTCTCTTAAAATTCAAAGATCGTATTTGAAGAGAAGACACTTAACAAATATGCTAGTGTATAAATTACGCAGTGCTCTAGGATGTAGGTCGTCGCTTGTTTTCGCAGCCATCACAATAGGAATGGTAGCAAGGCCTTTCTTTCAGCGGACTGCTATCTGACAGTTTGTAAATAGCCCGCCGTGGAAACAATGCTGTTTGATTACTACGCTTAAGTATAAAGAATCAGGAATGAAAACTACTACTATGTTTAAACAATAACGTAAGGGAAGCATAATATTGAACCATGTAATTATTACTATAAATTATTGTACCTATAATTCGCAAATTTATTTAAGTGTTTGCAACATTTAGGGCCTGTCCCACCACTGGCTGATAAAGGCTCATTTAGCTTATAAATAACGTCACTGTCAGATAAGGGAACAAAATCCGATATTTCCATCACATATTTTACACGTTGGATTGTTAACAGACAGTTACAATTTGGTGGGACAGGCCCTAACAAAGGTAAACAAGTAACATCCTTATTTGATAAATTTTTGACACAGAAATTTCGTAATAGTACATTAAAATATTTTACATATTGTAATATATTGTATCAAATTGTACAGTTTACTTAAATAGTTGGATAACCTTGAAAAAAACAAGAATGGTTAAAGAAAATGTTAATCTTCAACAATAGATAATCGATAAATGCAATTCGTAAGCTTGCTCGTCCAATAAAACATAAGCGCACTATATAAGGTTATATACGACATGTGCATTTCTCTGAAACTATAAAACATTGAATTGAACGCCTTGGACTTTTGCGGTTTAATGCCGTCCGTTTTATGCGTCGGCGCATTTCGTCGTAAAAGACTCGTTTCTGAGTTAAGATTTCCCGGACATTACGACTGTGCTTTACGACTATTATCCCGAATAGAATAATCAGTGTTGTATTGTCATTTTTTGTTAAAGTCTTATCAAAATTCATCTATTGTGCAGCAGCTAAAAGTTAGTAATTATTATATCAGATTTGGTAGTTTGCTAAAGTGCCATGACCTTACACTTATTCAACAATAACGAACTTTGTGATAAGCGTATGTTGGTATTAAAGAAGTCATATTTTTAAAATATGAGCACATTTTTCAGGAAATCTTTTAAGTAGTCGGGTAAAATGTATGTGCACATGCAACAAAGTATTTAAGAGTAGTAGTGATGTACATAACTATGATTAATGATAGTTTTATAAACAAACTAAATCATAATCGTTTTGTAATTTTAAGGTTCATAGCACACTAGAAAATCACGATAGATTAGAGACGCCGTTTATTCACTTGATACGTCCGTAGCAGATGTTTTCTCAGATAAAACTAATTGAGGTCAACATAATTACATTTTGTTTGATTCGCCGCATGTTAAGTACAAGAATGTTACTTTATTTTACATGTCTGTTCGGTTTTTACTTCCTGATTTACTAATAAAACAAATAAAGTAAAAAAAACATCATTAACACAACTCGGAATATTGTCGTGTCACTGATATGACGACACGTGTCTGACGTATGAGCATAATTGTGTCACGTAGAAGTGCCGTGACATAAAACTGTAGTTCACGGTCGGGTCATTGTCGGTTGGGTAGTCATTAACTTAATTAGATCCAAGTGTAAACATCTGTTTGCCATCTTAAGAGGGTTTGTCTAATTGATCTATGAGAAAGTTGTGTAACGATTGGTGAATGTTTTTTA
The DNA here is from genome assembly GCA_026546675.1 of Papilio helenus. NCBI lineage: Eukaryota > Metazoa > Arthropoda > Insecta > Lepidoptera > Papilionidae > Papilio > Papilio helenus. Next base: position 7,515,076 of record JAOCNA010000012.1, on the reverse strand, counting down.
TTATTGTTTTTTTTACTAAATTTTATATACAAACGGTGAATGGCGGATTTTCTAGGCACATTTTACTATACTAATTCGATTACTCATTAAATACTTATTGATAATTTTATTATCATGCAAAACTTCAAGCTTTCTTCAAAGATATGTGAAAGTGTAAAATTTGAACGCATTTTGCAATGAAAGTGAAATGTTACATTTATTTGCGGTCCAAATTCAAGGTTGGGATGACATTGTTCGCATCTGGCCGACGTCCAAATGAAATTATTTTGTGTACTAAAGCTAGACAGTATTATGCAAGGCTAATTACAATCCCGCGTGCAAGCAAGCTGATAAATCTTCTGATAAGATATTCTGCGTCTTTTAAACTAATTATCGAGAATAGATTAATAACCTTCATTTCAAATGTTGTGTACAAAATAGTCAATAGATACAAATGTCATCGATGTATTTTATATTAAAAAAACTGATATGTCATCATTAACAAGGCTGCCGACAGTACAATCTATTCTGATAACCTAGTTATCCATCGTATTACGTGGCCTATATTTTAGAAAGCATTTAAAATATTTCTTCCAATATTAAAAATTCAAATGCGTCGACGCTAAAAATACTAGTATATTTGTGTCATTTATTATTCATTCATAAAACAGTTGGTTTACAAGCGAATGACGCAAACGCACTTGCTTTTTGCAAGTCAATGTTTTAGCACAAATAAGTATACAACACTATTATTACGCAGCAAAAAAATCTATTCATTTTTTATTTCCTTTGTAATTCTTCCGCTGTGGATTATTACGTGAACTTAAGATGACAAAAAATGTATTAAAACAGCAAACCCTCAATTATGTAGGAACTATGATAACCATAGATAGCGATAATCCCAGTAATTCGAGAGATCAAGAGAAACATTATTTCAATCCAGTTTGTTATTAAGTTGAAAAAAAAGATTGTAACTACAAAAACTCCGATGATTATATACATTTAGTTAATTAGTCTAGTTTAATTATTCTTAAAATCAAACACGTCCAACTTCTAAATTAATAGATATATGTAAATTGTAAACTCATAAAAAATATAATTTCAACCAATCTTACCCAAAGGACATTTTTGGGCCACGTATTATGCTACGTTTCTTACAAAAATTAACAGATGTACTGCGAGCCATTCCATGTGCTTAACCCCTAAGCCACCGATACTATTAAATGCTATATGATATTCTTTATCAAGTCCCTCGGACCCTCTATAGCGACAGATTGTTAATACTGACCACGACCTAACGAGCTGTGGCCACATGAATATTCAACGTCCCGCCCTACAACGAATTAATTAATACCGTTGACACGACAACTGATGCGTACTTCAAATATTTGATACATGTCACTTTTGTTTTTTATTTGTTTTTTAAAGTTGAAACAGTCGTATTTAAATGTTTAACTGCCAGTCAGATCGAGGCTGGGAATAGACGTGGATATTGCTAGCACTTGCCAACTACAGGCATATGTGAAATTGTATTCCAGTATGCCAGCATGTAATATCCGACCTGACAAAATATAATACAATATTCTTTCAAAAATTATATCCGAATTTCTATCAACCCTTTTTTTCTCAACTCTTATGCATGACGCATGCAATTTTGTCATCGTTACATTATATTTATTTATTATTAAATAAAATAAAATTCTATGTTGCCTATTCATATAATTATTGCTAAATAAAAGTACCAATTTTCTTGTCAACAAAGAGTGACAATTTGGTTTTCGGTGTCGTTTTACTGATGACTGGTTTGTGTGGTTTTTGTTATGGTTATATGTTACCTTCGCCCCCACGTTCAATTGAAAATGAGAGCGTTGACGATTCTTTTTAAGCATTGATTAGTGGTCAGGGGTGTCGCGTGTTGCAGGGGTGTGCATTGCAAGTGACGTCGCTGATACGATTATCCCAACCCTTGGTTTAAAAAGTTACGCACACGGGATATTGTTAGTTGGATAAATCTGAAGATATACAAGCTGTTCATGTGTTAATTGTAACATTTATTAAACTCTACTTTCTAATATTAAAAAGGGCAAATCTATGCTAAATTTGGATTTTATAAGAAAACATTTTTCTTGTTCTGTAATTCACAAGTATTTTTGTACTTTACTATAATTACTTAACTAACAGTTTTTTAACTATCTCAAAGGTATTAAAATAAGGATCATACAATTATTACGCGATAATATTACAATAAACATTACCTATTATAATTACTCATTCAAATATCACGTGATTTATCTTAAGACATATCTACGAGTATATCGCAAGTACTATAGGGTTGTAATGCAGAACTCGCGGCTGCGATTGCGGTCAGAGATAGGGTCGCCCCCCGTGTTAGGGTTGCCGTTTTGTTAAGAGATCGCTTATCGGATTGCCTAACCAGTGACGTTTCATCTTTAGTACACGATAAAATAATAAAAAAATAACTCTTAAGAAGTATAAAGTCAAAGGTACAATTAAACTGTTTTTTATCGTGAATTAGCTAATACCTTATAGTTTATTTTTAATGATAGAATTAGGATTTAAGTAATTTTTAAATTTTCTATCGTTTTTAGATAGATAGATTAGGTCAACTAATACAATTTTTCGTTCAGATCACCGTTTAAATATTTTTTTACAATTTTTTTTTAATAAACCTACATATTTCAGTTGGTTAATAATTAAAAGATGCACAATAAAGACAGCAGGTAACGGATACTTCGATAATAATGAAAAAGCTCATTAAAAAGTTGTAGCAATTGTTAATTTGAGCCGGTCGTGATTTCCCGCAACGCGCGACCAACGCAAAGTTTTTCTTTTGTGCTTGTTCCTGTTTAATTGAGGATCTGAACAGAGACTGAATTAACCAAATGAGGACGGACCCGCACTGTACTAGTCTACCTGTACGCTTGGTACAGTCGCACGCACAACAAATATGTGACGTTTTATATATTTCGTTCCTTTTATTTTTAAAAAAACTAATGAAAATATACTGCACCACCAACTTAAATTAACCTGAGAATATGTCATTCCATTTAATTTTGTCAAGTTGTTTAATAAAAGAAGATATTGAACGAACTATTTCTGGTTCTTCTATTACATATTAATAAAACAGATCAAACCTGGAATTTAGATGCTATGAATTAAAATATTTTTATGCCTAAAATCTGCTTTATTGTAAGAAAAATGTCAATCACTTACGTGCACAACAGTACGCAACGACAAACATCGCGATCGGTCGCTCACGAAGCGCTGCCATTAGCGCACCGTGGGCGTAATTAAAACCTACAGGGCCCGCGAATTAAAAACAATTAACTGGGGGCCCGAATTGAGCACAATGGAGCTCTCGGCACGACTTACACAGTCCAAGAATATCCGACAATGCAGCCACGATTGATGCACCCAGATATAATGCGTAAAAGTTACTTCCAAAGAAAAATAATTAACTGACGTAATTAATGGACACTTAACAGTCTCTTAGTGAATGTTTTTATTGATTAATTCAACGCTAAGTACTTTCTTAGTAGCCACTTAACGATTACCGAATTACTTTCAGACTACGGACTTATTGAACGTAAATCTAACCTAAATTTTAATGAAAATACCGATATTTTTTATTATTTCCATGTACAAAATGCAATACAATCAATCATAGTACGTAAATTTTGGATATAAGCGTGTTAATCGGTCCGTCAAATTGGGTTTTCAACGTTTAAGCTCGTTCAGAAAGCGCTGACTCTCGCTGAGGGTGCGACGCCATTTTCTTTTTGTCACGGCCTCTCAATTCTATTACATTCAACCCGCATGCTAGACAACACCACGCTTTATTACGTCTGACGTTTTTATTCATTCCAAATGATTATAAAAAACCCTGCTTATTGATTTATTCCCTTTATTTAGATGTTCTTAAATTACATTTTATATTGACATCATTTTAAAATAATTTTAATAGTTAAAGATAACTAAGCCATTTATCGTAAAACGTTTTTAGTTAAACACATTTAAAACATAAAAATTACTACTTAATCTATATCTATACTAATATTATAAAGAGGAAAGATTTGTATTTTTGTATTTTTGTATGTATTGAAATAAATCAAAAACTACGGTCTCGATTTTAAAAATTCTTTCACCGTTAGAAAGGTAATTTATCTGTAAGTAACATAGGCTATACTTTTTAATTCCACGCGGGCGAAGTCGCGAGCAACAGCTATTTTAAATAAAAATAAGTAGTAGCGTTGTTTTATCAGCAGGCGCCTCCCCGCCACCGGTGCGCGCGTCCGCCTCCGCGTCTTCATCCTCCACGTCTAAACTGATCGACACCGGCGTGGAGGAACACGCCTCGTGCGATCGCAACGCCTCCACCAGTAAGCTGCGCGCCTAGTAGTAACAAATTAATATTGAAGAAAGAGTACAGTTTACATACTAAGTTAAGAGATTACAAACTATGAAAATGTCGTGTATTACCTGAGTTATGTATAATGCAAGTAATATCAAAGACAACGCATGTTGGACGGTGACGGGCGGCTCTAGAGGCAAAGATGCCGATGCTAAGGACGGTCTCGGCCCTTGAGGCTCTTCTATTCCTGTCTCTTCGGCGTATAAACCTAAAAAACATAAAAAAGTATAAATAAACCTTTGTCTAACGCAAACCAGTTTTTTTTTTTAATTCAGTAGTTTATAAAATGTTACTAATAATTCAACGATTGTTGGAATGTACCTAAACTGTTAGCTCCTAAGGGATCCTTGAGAGTGGGGAATGGCAAGGGTACAGGTAGTTGTGTGAGGGGCGGCGGGTGCGTGTGCGAGCGCAGCGCCCACGCGGCCGAGTGGGAGGAGCCGGCGGCGGTGCGCTGCACGCCCTCCACGCCCGCCGCGGCCGCTGGACGACGGTTCACACACGTCGTACCATTGCCTTGCTGCCCGTGGTCATTGTCACCCCACGCCCATACCTAGGCGAATTCAGACAAAAAAATGTATTTATATTTTGGACCCATTCAATGCGAATTTACACAAAATGTATACTAAGTAATTTCAAATGTAGAATACAAAGCCTAGCCTAGTAAAGCTTTTATCACTATATCTGATCACTTCTTACTTGATTATCGCTGGTGACGGCCAGACAATGCAATGCGCCCACAGCAACATGTATGACTTGGCGACCGCGAAGCGCCTCCACTAATGTAGGCCGACGGACGTGCGCGTCTAATCCGTGTCCCAGCCGGAAGTAGTCGCCTTTACCCCAAGTCCATACCTATTAAACAATACAAAAACCAAAAATCAAATAGTAACCACGAGATCGACTGAGAGAGCGTGAAAAGTTCAAAGGACATACTTCTCCATCCCTTGTTAAAGCTAAACTGAATTGAGCACCACACTCCACTTGTATCACACCCAATGTATTCAGTCTCTCAATATTCATGGGTACAGCGCAACCCTCTGAACCACCACGACCTGAAACAATTGTTAAAAATTTACACATACTTACGCAACTATTGATAGAAATTGCGGAACTGGTCATATAAACTTACCCAATTTTCCAAAATCTCCATCACCCCACGAGAACACTTTTCCACACATCGTCAGCGCTAGCGTCTGCGCGTCGCGAGATCCACATGCCACTTGCACCACCCTGTACGCAGCTAGAGCTTCTACCTATAATTATTACCAATTGAAGGGGACACTAACGTTTTTCTTTATTGCTATATTATTTCGTTCGCTATAGTGTGCGTGAATGAATACGCGCCGCCCTTAACGCGATCTCAGAAGACATTAGTGTTATCAGTAGATAAATTTATTTTTCCATACAATGTTGTACAATTCAGGCAACGTCGCTTTTAACTGACAAACTGTTAATTAAAGTGTTGCGTATTTCAATTTTATGTAAAGACGGAAAAATAGATAAGTCGATAAACAGACGTTAATATTTTAGAGCTAGTAAAAATATTAAATTAAATCTCTAATCAAATTTTCAAAAAAGCGAAGATCGTATTCGATTCTTCACAAATAAACCAATTGCAAGAATAAGAAGACAACATTTTTAACACTAATTACCATTAATCATTTAAAAACAAGGGAAAATTAACAACACAACTTTAAGAATAACAAACAAATATTTCAATTAATTTCGGTATATTAATACTAACTGGCAACACTATCTTTCCCGCCGAACGTAGCGCAGGCAAGACGCACGCACACATCGGCACATTTCTCGCTTCTCGCTGGAAAGCTTGCCTCCGCCCGCGCGCCGCGTCCTTGCGGCCAGCGACCGCGTTACAACACTAACCTTCTGCCAAACCATACCATGCCTTTGCCTTACTATAGATATTGTAAACAAAATTATTACCCAATGCTACGTAATGCCGGCCAAATCAGATTATATATCACCTTCCTTAATTTATTGCTCTCTTGATATTGCTTTTTTATTATTTCTCACTTAATAACCGTTCACATAAGTTTTCGTTTTGTTCCTTTTTTATTAAACTTGCGAATGGACCCGTTGTCTTCTTGATAGATATCTATCCTATATAACTCATATGTTAACTCTAAACTTTTATGAAGTTCTGGTACTGTCGCTGAGGAGTGTGTTGCATTTAAGGCTGTAAAATACGACAATTGAGTTAGATCCAAGTTAAATTATCAAAAATCACTGGCACTATTATCTATACTTCCAAGTAATAAAGGCTCCTAGACACAGACTTCTTTAAGTTGTCGCCACCGTTAACTTCAAGTTGTCCATATATCTCTTATAATGTAGGTATACACTTAAACGTATTAAAATTCAGCTATATCAAATTGTGTCAATTCATTTAAATTATTTATGTAGATTATAAATATAGAATAATAACCAGACATTTTTGTTGTATTAAATTATTTTGCCTTGAGATAATAACCAGATTGGAACAGAAATAAAATAAATAGGTACTTGGTTACATTCGTTATTACGAACATATGGTCGTTTCATTTACGATATTGGATTTTCGTAATACGCGCCTACCAGGGCTGCCAGATTTAAAACGTATTCGGGCATCGATTAACAACGACATACTTCTCAACTTTAGCATCGTCATCAACAAATCTACAGATAAAATATCTTTGTTCGTTGATGATGCTAAAAATCCTCAGTAATACTTTTGTTTGTTTTAAGGTCAGCGAAAAGGTGATAATCATAGAAAAAGCTAAGCTACCGCTAGACCCATTCCACGAAAAGAGTTACATGTCTAAAGAATTCTCATAAGAATTGTAACTGTATTTTCGTCATTATCCGTGTAAGAAAATTTATATTCTTTTATACAAATCGGGCGTACTGAATAATTGCCGTCGCCAGGCTCCTATCATATGAGAAATAACTTATAAATACTAACTAAGGTAAGGACATACCAATTTACTTTTCCTTCTAACATTTAGTAAAATTTGTTGAACAAATTAAAACGAAATCGTTATCTTGTCCGTACAAATGTCACGGAAATAACATATGAATTTAAATTGTTAAATCACTGTCGTGCGTGAGTATCCCTTATTAGAAACCAAATTAGGGTCATGTCGTGATTTTTATATTGTCATCTCTCTCACACTCACGGTTTTTCAATTGACTACCAAGCAACTGTCTCACGCTGCGATGATAATGAATTGAGATTATAAATCAATAACAGATTAAAAAAGTCAACCTGTTAATTTAAAAACAAATCATTAAGTTCGATGCAATAATTTTAAACAAGATCACCACTAAATCATTTAATAAGCTCTGAATTTAAATAATTTAGTTAATACAGCTTCTTATTCATATGGAAAACATTGTAAAAAGAAAGAACTCGTTACTTTTATCTTTGGTTATATTTTAACTTCGGAGTTTTAGGTTAGGATATAGCATATTAGCATAATTAAGTACGTTTAACAGTAAATCAAACATTTTTTCTTTCTTGTGTCGGTTCTTTGTAATTACTTCTTTATGTTTTACCGATGTTCCCATTAATTACTTTAAAATTATGTTGTTGCAATTTTTATCAGAAAACTTTCGATTTTCATGCCGTATAAGGCAAGACGAGCGGTGCCAAATGAAAAAGGCCGGTAACGAACATTCTCTTGATTAAGAAGTCTAGATAATTAAAAGAACAAAAAAAACTTTTTCATTTCATTATTAATCCGGGTTGATTTACCTCGGATTTTCTTGCTTTTAATGGGTCTTTAAGTAAGTTTTACTTCTAGTCTTAAAATGCGACCCGCCCCGCACGGGTCCAATGATGATACAAAAATCTGTTTATTTAAGTACATCACATTAGAAACCTCTAAAATGTTACATATAAAACCTTCGTCTTGCATCACTTTATTAAAATAAATCTATTTATTAGAAACGGTTTCGTAGTTTTAAAGATCTAAGCATAAATATGGACAGATATTGGGAAGCGACTTTGTTTTATACTACGGAGGGATGACGTCATCAGTAACTACTCGTAAATCCCTTTGCTATAGTATTACCACACACCACACTATTACTATTACGATTGGGAAAGTAATCGGTTTAAATTTTTATTATAGATTATTCGTAGTACAGGCGTTTGAAGATTTAATTATCAAATCAAACTAATAGCCGTGTGTTTGGGTGGTCTGTTTTTATATGCTCTATGAGCGTGCGCACACCTGAAACTAAACTATCGCACAACTGTTTAGTCTCGCTTTGATTCCTATGATCTTATATGAAGGAGCATACAATATTCGATTCTTAGTTGTGCAACTAAACAATTGAATTGGCTGAAACAATCGACAATCGCACAACAGTTGTGCGATAGTTTAGTCAAAGGTGTGCGCACGATCTAAGAAATTACTCGATTGCACAGATTAGTTATATGGCCGTTTTTTACTTATGTGTTAATGCCAGAAAAAAATACCGACCGTCATACCAAAATTTATCGGCCTTCGAGTAAATATTTTTTTTTTTAAATCTAAATTATCTCTATTTCTGGCCATCAATAACGTTTTTAAATAGATAGTAGTCGTTAATACCTAAATCGCTGAGGAAAGTACATTTTTATAGTAACTATAAGGTAAGGAAAAACGAGCATCGGAATTCGCCAAAATAGCTTAGCGACCACTGCCCTTAGACTTTCGAAAAAGCAGATGCGTTGCCGACATTTTCCCTACTCATGCGTCCCCTCCGATAAATCCACTTGAATTGTATTAACAGGGTAGAAAGGAGAAGAGGACATTATAGCAGGTCTAATTTAGGCCGAGCGTCGGTGGCTCAGTGGTTTAAGCACTTGACTTGTAATCTACAGGTCTTGGGTTCGAATCCCGCCATGTACCAA
>JAOCNA010000012.1:7415148-7427684 GCA_026546675.1 Papilio helenus | reverse complement strand
TGCTCTTCCTATCACCCACCCCCCCCCCCCCCCGCCCGCGCCCCTCACACCTCGCGATGACAAATGTAAATTAATTATAACTTCTGGGGGACTTTCAGAGGCAAAGTTGTGGACTAATCTAACACCACCGCCACCTCGATAACTTTAATATTAATAAGCTCTAAGTTGTAAGCAGCGACGAGCTATTTTAATATTGTTCAACGGTCTTTAGCTCAATTTTCAGTCTTGTATATAAATGAAGTTGTCCGTACTCGATTTTAGGCAAATCATTTGTTATTTGGCTGAAATTCACGAAGTCATCATCGATAGACGTCTCTCCATCGAGTAAAAAGTTTCCAAACCTCTTTACCGAAGTAACTGTACCTAGTTAACGACTTTGTCCTAGGAATATTATTCAATAAGGGTCCAAAAGCTCACGTATCTAATATCTTCTCGTTGATTTTACTATAGAAAAATGTGAAAGCTTATTAGTTCCTTATCTGCCAGCTGTTACTGTTAATAAGGAGAAAGATTTTTATAAAAGTAAATAAGGTTACACGTGCGATAAAAGTGTATGTTAGATTAAAGTTTCGTTGCCGACGTCTGATGCCCTAATAAAATAAAGTAGCTCGTGAAAGTTATAGGCAGCGCAGCGCCTAGCGCACGCTCTGTAAACGAATTTTTTCTCTATTTTCTCTTTGACCTTGCGATTTTAAGCGATCACGATTCCAATGTTAAGTAAATATTGATACACTATTTCTTCTAAAGTTCGTAAGAAAATATATTGTTTAGTTTTAACATTTAATGGAGTTATTTATGCATTTTATGCTTTGCTAGGTATAAATTGTAATGGTTTGAATGAAATAAAATTCTCATGTAGGTTTTGTCGCAGTATATCTTAATCATGTCTTGGGATGGGTCATTCTAAAATAATCATTAATTCAACCTATATATTTAATGTAATAATAATGGCCGGGTCATTGACATTTTTATAATTGAAATGATGATGCTAATAAGAATAGATTATGATAAAAGACAGACATTTGCCAATACTTTGTTGGTTCAGCTTTATTGTATTTAAATATAAACAGGAATGTACAATACAGTCATTTGTTATATTTTAGTATTACCTAAATTTAATGTTAACTAGCTTTCGCCCGCGACTCCGTCTGCGTGGAATTTACAAAAAAACAAAAGTGAGCAGCCTATGTGTTCTTCCAGACTATCCTCTACGTCTATGCAAAATTTCATCGAGATCCGTTTAGCCGTTTAGGCTACGAACTCTCGTATTTATAATATTATTAAGATTAAAATTTTCCTTAAATTTACGTACGTAGAATATTATGTTTGTCTCGAAGACTCAAAGATTTACTTTTCACGTAATGACATCTTTACTTTGGCATGTGTTTAACATCATTTTCTTATTTGATCATCGTAAAATCCGTTTACAGAGCAAATGAGATGTTTTGCTCAGTTGTATCTAATCAAGTTGGATTACGCTTGAGGTAAGTTAAGCAAACTAGACAAGACTAGAAACAACTTTTTACTGTTATCTTTACTACTTAGTGCTGCATACATTGTTGAAATACTAGCAGACGAACTTGTCCTCCCAAACTTCTAGAAAATTACAATTTTTTTTGTTTTTTTATAAATTTTTAGATCTTGGCGCATATTGATAGAGATAGAAAGTTATGCGAATCATTCATATGATGTTTTGCTCCAATTTATTTTTTCTTTATTATTACATACCAGTACAGTTGAATTGGACGGGATTCAAGATTTTGTTGAAGAGACTGAAAACATTCAGTTTTATTGGATATTGAATCTTATCTTTCCTTTCAATAATTATAAAAAAGATATTCTGATTTCAAAATATCTTTTCGTCTATTTATTATATTGATTATTTTATTTTTGACACAATTGAAGTCCTTCGAATAAAACTAACACATACACGCACATCTACGAGTATTTATAATAAAAAAATGAATCGAAAACAAAGGTTGGCGCACATATTCAGCTAACGGATTCTAGCCGCGTTCGTGTTGCGATTTACGATCGAACTGCGAGGCTAAATTAACGAATGACTTGTGATTTAGACGGAGCGGTTGAGCCGAGGCTCGAAATAATTAATACATCCTTGGTTTGATTTATCGCTGATTTTGAACGCCGCCACATTAACACTCCAAGTTACTCACTGAGAATGTAAAGTTGCTATCCGTAGGATAATTAGTCGCCAGTCACGTTCAAAGAATTAACGTACGGACTTCCGTATTGTTAAGATACTTTGAGTATAGAATCGAGCTAGGATTTACAAAAATCAAGATTCAGACTTCACTTGTATTTATCTTACAATTATTGACACGAAAAAGTTTAAAAAATTGCTTCCTTTAAAATTCCTTATCGAGGCAACGCGGCCCTGAGTCACACTTCTACAAAAACGACTGAGGCATGAGTTTTAATTATAAAACGTAGGTAGGTCATGTACACACTTAATCAATCAACGGACAAGATAAGAAAAGCAGTGATCAGACACTATCATTTAAATATGCGACAAACCGACAAAGTAACTATATTAAAATAAAAACTAGTAAAACAAAGAGCTTATTTACTTGTAATTTTGTCTTCGTAACTTATTTTAATATCAATTCATTAAATAATCATGACTTTTCATAAAAAATGTGGCTGTTTCTTTTTCAAGTAAAAATATAAATGGTAAAAAATTGAATTCGTATTCTTGTCGTTTCAATTTAAACTTAAATCTCTTACTGTTGCTCTTAAGTAGTTAAATGTTCACTAATGACAACCCTTAGCGTAGATTAAGAATGAAAATATACGCCACGTGTTCCTTGGCGTGATCAATTAACGTCTCTGAGTGCGAGCATGTTTTTCCTAACCAATTCAAAGCAACAATATTCAGTTATTGATATCAATTGGTCGCATGACCATTTATTTAATGGAATGTTCTACTAGTACTGCCTGATTGAATAAGTACCAATCGTGAGATTACTACGAAGAGGAAGTGACTATTTTATTATAAAACGGAACACAAAGCCAACGTCGCAGTAAAATATTCTCCTTATACGCCCTGTTTGATTAATACATCCTTTTATACGGTTTAAATTGAGGTATTATAGATGGACAGTCACGGCCAAAGGTCCTTTTTGCCTTTTACTGTATACGACTATGTTCCGTTTTGGAATCTTGAACTCAATGTAAATCAACTGTCGAGCTCAGCAAGACAATTATTTGCTTATGTTTAATATACCAGGACTTTCATTCAAATAGTCCAATACTGTTCTGGTTTTTTCTTTCTATGTCATATGCATGTTATTCTTAACAAAAACATCAATTACATTTTATAGTAGATACTTCGAATTTGCTGTTAACAACGAAGAAGGCTAAATGATACGTTTGACCGTTACTAAATATAATATTGCATATAACACATAAAATCAACACAGTGGAATATTTGGCATTGAGTTATTTTTGTTCAGTATAAAATCAAGGGCGTTTGTTTCTTGAATTCTGTAACTAAAATCTTTGTAACTTGTACAAACAGTGATTGAATTATTGAGATTTTATGCACAAAATGTGATAGTGGACCAACCAGACCATAGATTATGTACAAAAGTAAAGCCCTAAATATTCAAGTTTAATATCAATATTTGTAACTAAATGTATATTTAAAGTGTAAGCAAGCAACTGTTGCCAAATATCGAATGCGATCGTTGTAGTGTAAATAACCTCGCAAACGGCATATTTATTAACAGTTTGCATGTTTTGTTCACGAAGATCCGAATTGGCATGCAACGCACGATACTGGCATTGAAAAAAAAAAACATTGTATTCCGGGAAAACTTTAGTATTCGTTTTCGGGACTTTCTTAAATCGATGTTATCATTTGCAAGAATTTTATGGTCAATTTTACTAGAATTACCAGAATTACCATTTTTTTTTTGGAAAATTCTTTTAGTTGTCCACTCTCATGACTTTAATAATCAATGATCATTAGGCTAAACCTTTTTACTTTAAGATGTTAGGTTATTGAATAGCACGACATATTAATTTATTAATAGATTTTACGACTCTAACGCAAATAGGGAAAATCATAAAAAATTTACTTGAATAATCAGCAATTCTGTGTAACCAATTTGCACAAGCGAATATCGTGTCAATTTTTTTTATGAATATCTAACAAAAATAAGTGTTTTTGTAGAATTTTGTTAGTAAATGGGAGTGATAATTCACGATAAAATTCATCGTTCATTCGCTTTGGACTCGTTTAACTGACGTTTACGAATCAGCGATACAAAGTGAAACATTGTCAGTGGCATCGCTGTCAATCGCTTGTCATGCGCGCCATGCATAAAACAATCAAGTCTTGGCAGTGTTGGTACGAAAAGTACGCGATTCGAAATTGCAACTAAATTACCTTTTACATGTTTCTCTTTTTCCTTAGAACCGTTGGAAAAACCGTGTAGCTGCACAATGGGCAATAAATTTTGGCGTTGACGTTTTGCCACGTGATATTAAGTTTTGACGTATATTATTTTGAATTTAGAACAATGTTGATGGTGTCTTACGTCGCGACATCTAAAAAAAAAGAGAAGCGTTGCCCCCGTTGTTGCGTTGTTTTTTATTACGTGTCACGTCATCAAAAAGTGCGAACATGAACACTTTATAGTTCGTGTTTCATTTGAATTTATATAGAGAATGTTTTTATGATGCGTATGCAATATGTTAAACTGTGTAGTCAACATTTTAACTGTCGATTAAACTGTACAGTTTGATTGTTCAGTTAAACTGAGGGTGTTAGCGGGCTTCAGTTTTAAAATTGAAACGTAATATGATAATCTATTATATTAAAACAAAGCCAATCGTGCATTCAATTTTAGAGGCTAATGTTACTTGAAACGTAGGTAATAATTGTTCTGTCTACCGGAACAGTAAACGGCATTCGACATCCTTTTTGTCTTCTACTTAAAAAAATTAAGGTATGCTTTATGAAGCATTGGAATATTAACTTACAGATTATCTTGTCCAGGTAACCGTCACGGGGTTTTTCCTTTGACGTTGTTTACTTGACTTACGCTGGACATTGCAATCCATTTTATTTAAATGTTGTAAGTATGCAATCTAATAAATGCTTAGTAACTGCTATTTTATACAGCGGTTTTAATGAGTTGCCATTTGGCCACCCACGACTCAGATGTTGCCGGTTGATTCGCGCTTGCGTTCATTCTAAACACAGCAAACACTCATACGTCACAGTTCGCTTCACCTAATCAGTGGGTGTCCTTCGCACCTCGCGACTGCAGCGACACGGCGACGCCTCGTACCGTAAACATGTAGCACAGGTAATAAATTACAAATGTACCACAGATAAATTAGAATTGTAGACGCGGTAACTGTGTAAACATGTGACAACAAACGAGGTAAATAACTTGCAGTGTTTGAGGCAAGACTATGATAAACGACACATTGATCTTATACTGTTACGATTGACATCTTACAATTGACTCTCTAAACTAAATTTGACCCTTATCACTTACTGCATAAGGTTCTATTCCCTGCTGGTCCTTTCCATTGCAATTGCATTACAAAATTATATTGTCTTGGCTCTGCAGCAATATAACGAGAGAAATATTTTTCGTGATCAATTTATTTTTTTCAGATTGTAAATCTTTTAATAACCGCACTACAATTACAAATCTAATTAAATACTTTATCACAAACACAAGTTAAAGAAGATAAGTTAATATGTTTTCTAGAAGGCTGCACGGAGTTAGCACACGTGACTTTCGAGACGCAAAACATTTGTGACAGACTTTAATAAACTTTAACAAGGATTGATTGATAATCCGTTAAGCAAATATTCCTATTAAATGTATAGATAAGAGTTAAGTTAATCTTTGATTATGAGGTAAATACTATCATAGTCTTAAATGGCATGACGTCAAGTTCGGGGTATTATAATATTGTGCAAGGGAAACCCCGCAACTTTTTAACGACGAATCATTTCGCATTCTATTTCTTGATTCAAATATCATCATTACATTTACAAAATTATTCACCGACACAAACTTGGGTTTGTAAATTTTCTATTTTTGAAACACCAATATAAGAACATATTTGTATCTCCGTTTTTTAGAGGAAATAACAGATTGAAAAGCTAATGAAAATCCCACGGTAACAGCATGAAGTAGGCCATACAAATGCACTTTATAAATCTAATCTCAAAGACGATGTGACTTGGTAATTAATTCTAAGCGGTGTTCAATAAACGCCGACCATCTTGCTTTTATATTAACACGACAGTACGTGTACGCCTTTACGTTGTAGACGTGTTTTATAACAGGGTATTAAGTACCACAGTTTTTATAACAATCGTTAACTGTCAGACGCCATATGCGCTTGCGAAACGTTTGCAAACTCAAGCCATTGAGGTGACGTCATCATTGTGATATCACCGCCTTGAACAGGATATATGCAGTGTCTGGGTGACATTTTTGTTATAACGACAGTCCTAACATTTTACTATATTTGTGAAAGTAGAGGGACTGTAAGGAATACTAAATATTACACTCTAACAAAGGAATTGCAATATGTGAAAGATTATTCGAGAACCTCTGTCCCCGCCATGTTTTTTGTCATGTGAGAAGTCTCTATATGTCATGTCAGTTTTTAACAACAGATCATAAAAGCAACTTTGACACTAAAATACTCGTTTTACGTATTTTATTTTATATCGTATTTCGTATACTTTATATTTATTGTCATTAAAGATTTTATTTCGATGTCTTCCGATTATTTATGGACAGGACCATAAATAATATCGTTGAACTAATATATCATTTATTCTTCGGAATATTTCATACCGACCCTTCTGAGACAATTCTCCGTACAAATCCCAAATATTGGTAGAATGGAAACTTTTTTATGACTATAATTTTGGTGTTACGCTATTAAAGTAGGCGTTTTTAGAATAGTCTAGAAAATAAGAAGCTGGATCCTTGAGATAAGCGTCCTTCAAGTAAAACGGCAAAGAACACTCGAGTTACGTACTCGTAGCGTAGGCATTATGCAAATTATCTAGACGGAGACTTTAATAGCATTAATGATGATGAAAATGCACTCAATTACGTACATGTCTGGAAAAATGTAATACATTTATACATTTAACGGTTCTCTCGAGGTTATACGCGACAGCTGTTTGTAATTCGTAAATTCTAAAGTATTTTTACAAAAATGTAAGCAACATTTTAGCATTTTAAAACGATTGTACGAACACATCTGCCACGTCTGGTATCCATTGCATAGTAAATTAATTTCAAAATATAGTAATGTCAGTAAAACCAGAAAAAAAATGAACAAAGCTACCTATAGTAAGTAAAGTTGATGCATCCTTTTACAATGAAAATATTCTCACAAATATGAAAAATAGTCCGCAATTTTGTTATTTGAATTTTAAGTGCCGACAAAATAAGTAATTGTGTGAACTGTATTGTAGAAATGAATAGATATATGTTTTTTTGATTGTTAAAATTGGAATCGGAAATCATCGTGTCGTTTCAAATAAAAAGATTGGGTTTTGAATAATATTCGGTAACACATTATTTGATTTTAGGTATTTTTAAAAAGTATCTTTTCCCTACGATTCTGAATAAGTTATGTAATAACTAAGTAGTTTTACTAGTCATTTAATGTATAAACTATTTTATTACCAGATATCGCAAACATGTTAATTTGCCTTCTATAAGCAAATATTTTTAGATCCACAATTTGAATATTAGATCCGTAATTGCGCTTAGCCAACATGTCTTACCTAATGATCTGACTCAATTGGTAAATAATAAATTGTATCTGCGCGCACTGCAATATTTAATCTTCCTTCAGTTTCATAATTCTTGGTCTTATCTCTTAAATTAGAAACTTATGAGTATGAAAAATAAAAAACAGTCTCAAGAAACACGATGACTTTGATTATTTGATAAAAGAACACGCATTCATAAAATGAATTCCTTCAATCGTCCAACCGTCGCAAATAGTGTTACGATAAACTTAACTAAAGGATCATTAAAATGTAATAAAGTTCGTATGTTTAATAACGCGTTGGAACGAACACACGGCGCGAATTCATTCCGTACGGCGCACTGCGGCGGTACACGGCTTGCGAAATGCCTTATCGGACCTTCATCTCGCAATATAACATCAATCTTAATGCGTAGGCCATCTATATCTACATATCTCAGCTTTAAGGATTCATTGATCAATATTCAATTTGAGAATTGATGAACCTCATTTGTTTTTAACATCTATAATTAGTAATTGAAATTATTTTCCAAATTTATAGACCAGAAGAGCGAGGGTTTTACTTCTCAAATTAATAATAACTCAATAAGTGATATGAGTACATCTGTAATGTAAAAAATCTTTTGGCCCTTTAACGAGATTAAATTCTTTGTCACACTAAAGGCGTCACGCATTAAGCACCGAAAAGAATGTAACGTTACGTATATTTCGACGACAAACACTTCTCTAATCAACAGACGTGGTACGTTCTAAATTACCTCCGAACAAACAAACATCAGTCCCGCGCCTCATAAAGATATTTAACCTATTCGAAATGGGTCAATGTCCCGTTGGCTTACACTATCGGTGGGGTCGCGGGCAGCCGCGCGTGCTTTGTCGCTTCATGGCCCGCGATTTATGATGCCGTGCCATTTACTAGCACAATACCTCTGAAAATGCTCGTAAATGTACAATGATGGACGCCAAATTAATACATTGAATACCTACCAACAAAAATGTCTAAGCGCAGATTTATTCCGTCTATCATTTATATCCACAATGGCCCCCGTTTGGGTAAGTCGGTCACTTGTTACAATAGCGTTACTCATTAATAAATAGCAATGCAGAATAACGAGTAATACAAATGCGATCCGACTGCAGGAAGTCAGAGTTCCAATAGCAACTGACCCCGATACGTAATTGGCAAGCAATAACGCCACACATTAGACCTCACTCTAGTATTTAGGACTCTAATCCCACTTTGCGATTGAACTCCATCTGGGAACGTTTCAGTTTTGTTTTTGACATATTTGCGTAAGTTATTTTGTATCTATGTTGAAAATTAACTATTTGACAAACAAGATAAAATGATCTAACTAAATTAATATATAAGATTGCATTTTATAACACGATTTGTTCCATCAATATTTTGGCAGAAGATTATTTTAATGATTCATACAAATATTTCCAAGTAACCAACTGCAGTATATTAAAGAGTGACGTCAATGAATTAAGCATGGTGTGGTGGCGGAAATTCAATAATTTTTCTTATCACACCGGTCGCTGGCGGAGGCAAGCTGCGAGCGAACCCGTCAGACTGGTAGCCACAGGCCACGAAGTCTGCACTGACCCACCTGGCCAACTTACCTTAATTATTTCGATGAAATTAAGATACGGACTCATCACGTTTCCGACGGTCAGATTTAACGATAACTCTAATCTCTAGTGTTTTTTTTTACTCTTTTATCGTACACTTCATAAAAACCTTTCGAAAGCGATTCTGTCATTTTTCTTTAAAATACATTAACGCATTCTTAGTATAATAATTAAATAAATTAAATAAAAACTGCATGTAATTTATAATACTAAAATGTATGATAATTATGCGTTTTTAAAATGCAAACATACGTATATGTAGATGTAGGAGGCAGTAATCTTTATGTTAATTGCAGTACATTTAAATGCGTTAAATAAAATTGCAATGGAAAGTTTTAATTCCGCAATAATAAAAGCGATATCATCAATTAACTTGATATTGCTGTCGTTGTCTCCTTCCGATATTGCTGTCCCTTTCACACTCTTAATATTGTTTTCAAAAGTTTTTTTTACTTTTAAATGTCACAGTATTGCACCTTTTGGTACTTGTTACTTTTTCCTAGAATAAAAATTCTACGGGAGATTCAATTGCACTTTTATTTCCACGTCATCATACGCAAAAACAAATTTATATGTAAATTACTTTAATTATGTTTTAAAAAATGTAGTTTTATCATTTTAGCCTTAACCGCAAAACAACAATATTATTATTGCGACATACTTAAAATAAACGATTATTTATTCTCCCTTTATTTCACAATAATTCTTACATTGTCGAGACGATACCAACGAGATTATATAATGACTATATTAATTTGGCAGCGTCTGATTCACTAAGTTGTTTTTAACGACACATGTAAAATTACCAATGACCTCAACAACAGTTTGACAATAATTTAGATTCAAATATTTCGTGTTGTAAGCATTTAAAATTTATCTCTTGAATTTACGCTCTTATCAAGTAATATTGACAATTTACATTGACAACATTGTGCAATTTCTTATTTATTAAATAAAAAATAACAATTTGAACAAAACGATATCGTCTTCTTCAAATAACATCGTCATAATCCCATGAATAAGAACAATGCTATAATAAATATCACTTAATAAGCACTGAATGACACCTATCCTTTGACGTCAAAGTACGCACCATTTTTGTTTCTTTAGTTCTGTTTGGTCTAATTTTGGTAGGGTCAGACTAATGCTATACCTAACAAAATTATGTAGCATATAACACTTTTCTTTTTTTATTTTGTCATAGACTTTCTACAAAAGAGCCTTGAGTTATATTTATGTTGATCTTCCCATCCGAATTACAATTACTGTGGACACAGCAAAGTCTATAGAAATTCTAGTAATAGAGAGTAGTGACGTATTACGAAAGCAAACTCAAAATTCAAACACGTCTACGTAGCATGAATTGATTCAGAGGAGCTTCGCAACAACACATTTGCAAACCAAAAGATAGGAGATCTTGTTATCGCAACTTGCAAATGTCGAGACATGAGCGAGCACTTTCCTTCGGCGGCGTACACACCTGCCATTAACACAACCAACGTCGGTTATTTAAATCTAATTCTGTAAAAAATGCGAGGGGAATAAACTTGTTCTAAATAATTATGACTTACTATAACATATATGCTAGACAACAAACAAAACCGACGTCAATAATTATGCATAAATATTAATAATATGCCAGGGCCAGGTGGCCGCCGTCTGTAACATGATAAAGCCGAAAAACTACATTATTTGGTTTCTTACCACAAAAACAAATTTACGGGACATTGATGACAGGTGTTAGAAGCAAACCCATGCCATACTGAGCTTTATTTCAATGCGAATTTAAAATAAATACCAAGTAAAGCAGCAAAGTGAAAACATTGTCGTCTTTGGATAAAAATATTTTTGACATATTCTTTGGTTCTTTTTCTGCGTTACGGCTATCGGACGAATCAAATTAGTCCAGTCGACTGATTACAAAGGTATTTTTTTGTGTTGCAAAATGTTCTTGCGTTTTATAAGATTGACCTCCACTGTCTTCCCGAATTAAATGGTTTCATGTTAACGTTCCGAGAAAAGACGAGAATATCCGAGCGAATAGCGTTAAATGTAATCAAATTTTTCGTTGCTCTCCAGTTTGATCTGTTGCACTCCAATTTAAACCATACTTAGTAAATCCAATCAGGAATACGCTTTCAACAAATATAGTGACATGTTTAGGTCGATACAGTATTTTAAATTCCTTTAATCAGCGACTTTAATAGATTTATTTCTGAGTCGTTTATTCTCCGACACAAAAACCCTAGTAGTTTTTCATTGTTTCCACCATTGAATAGGTATGAATACATTGCCAAACGAAAAACGTTCAGTATAAGTTGTGCGTATATTTTGAATGCAGGCGAATGTTCCTCCAACATTTACATACACAAAACGTTGTAATATCAAACAAACATACAAGAACAACGAGCAAGCACGTTCCAAACGTTTCTAATGGGTATTGGGTTAAAACCAAAGTATAAATAGAGCGCTCCAATTAAACAGTTTACATTACAATGACGGCTGCTGTGGACCCCACCGATTACTAGCTTATACACGTGTTAGAATGTTTTTAAAGAATCATTATACGAGTACTAGGATTTTGTGGATTCATTCCAATAGCTTTGGTAAATCAACATTCACATGATTTGACTTTACCGTCTCAATAAATAGATTGATTTATGTTAACAAATTATTTTCTCTTTTTAAGTGATTTTTATGTAGATGTGTATTGCTTTATAATATTAGTATAGATGATCGAACTTTCTACGGCAATCTTCTTATCTGTCTTTGACTTGTATTATGTCCCTGATAAACAATCTCGTTCAATGTTCATCTTTTGACAATAAACCACTTATATTTCGCACTACATTGTAGTTTTAATAAAGGATTTGGTTGTTAAGTGCCATATTTACTGAGTAATGATGTAATTATTCGTTAATTGAGCGTCTACATTCTTATACCATTAATTTACATCATTTACTTTTTCTAATATCCATTATATTTTAGACTAGCTGTTGCTCGCGATTTCGCCCGCGTGGTAATAAAAAATATTGCCTATGTTACTCACAGATAAATTACCTTTCTAACGGTGAAAGAATTTTTAAAATCGGCCCAGTAGTTTTTGAGTT